>JBAMJV010003509.1:0-115000 GCA_037951105.1 Echinarachnius parma
CCCTGTATACGTATTTAGGAACTCTCGCTATGCTGACTAATATTTAGCTGACTATATCGTTCTGAATCTTTACAACATCTTCAGTTCTGTATAGCAAAAATCGAAAGCTTCCGGGGGCTGCGCCCTCTGGACCCCATTGATCAGTGCTTGACCCTGTCCCCATTACATGTTAATAGTCTACCTGGAACTCTTGCTATGCGCACTAAATCAAGCTAACTATACTGACTAATTATAATACCTAGTATTAATTGCAAAACCCGAAAGCTCCCGGGGGCTATGCCCCCCTGGTCCCCATTATATTCATTTGACCCGGTCCCCTGTACACGTATGACCAATTTATTCAGGAACTCTCGCTATGAACACTCAAATTAAGCTCACTTTATATACTGTAACTAATTACTCATTCTAACTATGTTTTCTTTTTTTTTTAATCTGGACAACATTTAAGTTCTGTATAAGAAAGCCAAAAGCTTCCCGGGGGCTCTGCCCCCCTTTGTTTATTCCATTCAGGGTTCCGTCAGTGTGTTTGCAATTTGCAATAATCTTGACAATTCTAAACAGCTCAATCTAAAAGTTTGTGCCCCCTATACACCCCCCCCCCCCCCCCTCCTGTCATAAAATCTTGTCCATGCTGCTGGTTGGTCGCTTCGCTCCCTCGCCGAAGATGGTCAAAATTCAAAATGACGTACGTATCATCCCCCCCCCCCCCCAATGGCGAGAAGAAATCGACGCCCTTGGTTTGATGGATGATATTAGCTAGTGCATAACATTATTCAGGCCTTTTCAGGGGAAATAAAAACATTAATTACTAGCGTTTGTCCAATTTCAAGTTCATGTAGAACATAGTGAATGTCATTTAAATTATTACAAAAAATTACCAATTAAGAGCTACATGTATATTGTTAAAGACACATTCCAACCAGTTCTCGAATCATAGATTGGTCCCTAAAGTATTTTGGATAAGATAGCGAAAATGAACATGTACTCACTTTTATACCTAAAAGTAAGATTTTACCTTTTCAACACATTATTTTTTAAGGAAATATACACAATTACTTGAGAGACAAAATAGCCCCCTAAATTTAGTAGCTAAAATTACCATATAGGGTGTTATGGTAAATATTTTGTGATATCCATCAGATTGAAAAAGTAGCCCCCTAAAATAAAAAAAAATAAGATGAAGTTGGCTGAGGCATGCACATCCCCGCTCCTTAGACCCCCGTTTTGAAGTTGGCTGTCCCCCCGGGGGGGGGGGGGGGGGGGGCACTCGAATTATTTTTTGACGGGGGTGTGCCGCACGGAAATCCGAAATAGCTGACTACAAGCACAAAATATAGGGTCTTTGGAGCTACAAAAACCCTGAAACGGAGTTAAGGGGACTAAGGAGCAGACTAAAACTACCAAATACGGGCAAAATACATGAACTTGGAGCTACCAAAGACCTACGGAAACCTTCAAATGGTGGTCAAGGAGCTGACTAGAAGAAGAATAATGGACTTGAGGCTACTTAACTACCTTAGCCAAGTCATTCCGGGGGTCTATGGAGCAGCAATTTTTGAAAATCGGGTATCTTTAGAGCGGCAATCGGGTGTGAAAACGGGTTTCTTTTAAGCGGCACATACCCGTCTTACATTATACATGAGTGCCCCCCCCCCGGGGCTGTCCCCCGCCAAAATATAATTCGAGCCCCCCCCCCCCCCCCCCCCCCCACGGCATGCCCGGGTACACTTATCTTTGACTTTGTATAACGGAATAGATATTTGGAAATCCGAATGCTGTTCCATGTCTCTATTGGTAATATAAAATAATACAATAAAATGCGAGAACCGCTAGAATTGCAAATAAGTTTTGACAAGGTATATAATTTGTTATTTCATTAAAGTTATAATGTAAAAAAGTTCACGCATTAATTTGTTGCCTGTTGCAAATCAAAGAAACATACAGTCCCCTACAGTATTATTCAAAGAGTTTTTCTTCTTCTGACAATCCGGCTTTCTTGTGAATTTAGGACTCTCTCTTGCATGCTCACTCATTGGGCCCCCGTAAATACTGCTAAATACAAAACACAAAGCTTGTAATTAGGCTCATGACAACTTTGCCCACCCCCCCCCCCCCCCCCACCAAACCCCCATCCATGTTTGTGTATAGGATGCCCTGCGTTCACCCACATACCTCCATGTGTTCACCTCAGGCCATTGCATGCCATGGGCGTCGATCAGCACCGTGGGGAGGGGGGGGGGGGGGGGCGGTGGCAGGTGGGGGATATAATTATGTAATGTATAATAAAATGTTGATATTCATAATGTTTTGATTATATGCATTTGATTAATTGCTATGAATTGTAATATTGTAAACTCGAGACAAATGTCCACTGATGGACCAATTAAAAATTGAATTAAATTGAATTGATATTGTTTTTCTAAGTAGATTTTTAAAAGCTACCATACTATCCCTCAATCTAAATTCAGCTAATATTACATCGCGATTATGATCCCCAACTTCAATTCATTACACATGTGTTGCGATTGCATACATGCGGCGGTGATCGAATGTAAACAATGTCGCGTTTTCCGAATAATTTTCAGTCTCCAAATGGACATTTTCGCCCAAGATTCCAGGACAACGTCGGACCTTTTCAACCACCACCATGGGCATTTTCAGGACCTCGTTTTCCTCCGGACTTTTGCCCTCCTCGACCTGAATTTCCACATCCATCGCACGATCCCAGAATGGCTTTCGGATACGGTGCACCAAGACCTCCCTACCGGGGCGGTAGCCCGGGAGGATTTGCTGGACACAGACCACCAGGCCCACGTCCGCCTTTTATGAATGGCAACAATTTTGGACCTCAAAATTACGGCCATCGTGCGCCTAATCCCGCACACTCACACGAACCAAAGACTTTCCAGGGCCATAGACCAAATAATTATCGTCATGGACAGGGACAGAGAAAGGTATATTTTATTTTAGGAGTTACATTAATTATCATGAATCATGATTTATAATTTTGTGACAGTGTAATTTAGTTTGCATCTTGATTTGCATGAAAATCATAAAAATTGAACCGTACATGACATGATCATGAATGATGGAAAAATGAAATGTGTTATTTTACTGTTAAATTTAGAAATGTTGTAATGAATGATTAACAGATGATATTATATAATCAATTGAAGTTGCCATCGGCTCTAGATCTTGTGGCACAAGTTGTGCCATGATTTTTTTAAAGCAGTGAAGCAATTTTTAATTACTCTAATACATATTTATATTTTTATCTCGAACCATTATCAACTTCTCAGACATACACGCACACAGTGTCTTACCTTAATTTACGGCCTCGCCTCCCCGGTAGCTCCGGCGTCTCCGAGCTCCCACCACGCGTAGGCACTCGGCACCGAGCCCCAGCGTGAGTTGCCTCAAACCGTCAATAACGCAAGCCTTCCTCTCGTATCCTAACCTAAAACCTAATATTTAACTTATCGCCACACAGGCTCCTAACGACGACCACACAGGTCTAATAAACGGATATCCTAGCGGTAATTAACGGCCACACAGGCAAATAATACTGCTCCACACAGGAGAAAAGCACATGTAATTCGGACGACTTTACAGAGCACAACCGTTCACGTCTGGCGCTTGAGGTTCAACTGCGTGTTCCCTCGGTATTCACCGACGGACACACACGGTATCTCTCTATATACAAGCGTTTTCGGGACTCGACCCGCTTCCGGGAAACCCGTTTTTAGGTCCCAGGGTCAAGTCCGACACAATACACGGGTCAAAGACCGACAAACTATCGCGATCTATTACCTAAACATAGGGTTTGCAGAACCGGCTGCAAGCAGTCTCGGGTCAATACAAATCCCTAGAAATTCTTGGCACATAAGAGGGGAATTGTAACAGAGACATCTCTGAACTATAGCAGTCCAAATCAGTGACTGCTTCACTCCCCCCAATTTTATAAAATGCTGCCCGTATCGAAGCGACGTCCCGGCAGACATGCTCGTGCAGCTTTTCACTTCCAAATACTTAATCCAAAAAATACTCAACGCGAGTCTCTTTCCACTAAACAATACTTTACGATTGCCTAACTCTCGAGGCGCACAAACGAGTATCTTTTAATAAATAACAAAAATGCATGAACTACAATCTCAATTGCGGCCGAGGGGATACGCTCTTCGCCGAAGCCTGGTTGCCTGCATAGAGGACAACCCGGGTCCTGCTTATAGCCGGTAGCCGGTTAACGGGCTTGCATACCCCAACAATTGAGTATGTGTTCTTCGGAGTATAGACAAACTCGCTGGCACGGACCGAAATATCTGACTCAGGGACAACATTTTTTATCAGGGCCCCATGTTGGATCTGACTGCACATTGCGATCAAGAACCTCATGTCTGGTCCTAACGCAAATGCTGCCTGATGAATCAGTCGGTCGATGCAACGAAGTTGTCCATCTAGCTATTTAACAAGTATAATATAAAAGGAACTCAACAATTTTTTAAAAATGGCTCAGCCCACCTTCCCCCTCCTCAAAGAAAAAAAATGTCTTTGCTTAGAGAGAATTTCAAGCCTCGCCCTGGTTCCTTTTATATTCTGAACCTTATATATCTGCTTACAGGGGTGTAAAACTTATTCTTTCTTATATACAGAATGTCACCCCTGCATTTAAAAACATAACCTGAGAGTTCATCCGAACTTTTAACTCTCTGCGCAAATAAATCCTCAAAAACAAGATGCGCGATTGGGATAAGAATGTTTCACTTCATTATCCCATACTTTTCATCGGGCACCAAAGTATACTAATTCCCAATCAATATCCAAAAGAACCAAAATCATCATTACGGATTGTGAATCACATTTTTTAGATTCACCCGAAAAACGAAAACGGCTTCCTAGGTCCACCGAGCCTATCTCAGCAATGCTGAACGGGATAGTACCCTAGTTGGATCACGAGGAGTAAATAATACAGGGTGTCTACGCTGGTCGATCACCCCGGTGATTCGCTTGGCCAGGTTAGGCGGAACCGTGGTCCAAGTCTTCGCGATTACCTTGGCTACCGTGGGGTTGTAACCCTTGTACGGTTTCGGTAGCCAGGTCCTGGTGTCTTCTTCTCGATGTGGTCCCTCCATCACCGCTTCCATTCGCATCTTGGGCTCAGTTTTGTTAAGCGAGACGTTCCGAATATTAAGTATAACGTCATCTGCCGCCTTGAACGGTATCAATCCGAGTACCGGCAGTTGGCTCAAGTGTACCTAACACGGAATCGATCCCAAGGCTACGATTGGCTGGTTCAGCGTCACCTGACAGTTCTACCTCAGCAGGGGGGTCATGCAATACCTGACCACACCCAGCGGACTGATAGGAGGAACTGTCTGGAGTAGCTGATGAGATTGGAAGGGGACCTGTACAATCCTGATCACCCACGTTCCCTGCTGTACTATTGGTGAAACCGGAGTAACTTACGTGCGGACAAATCGGTTCATCAAGACCAATTGCATCAATGGTCGAGTCCAAAATGGGTTCTATTTTCATTGTACCGATTTCTCCAACAACATAAATCATTCCGGATCTACATACCGCATCTACGTTCAAAATTCCTTCGGGTTGCTCAATAGGGTCTTTATCACGCGAAAGTTCTAAGGGAGACGTTAGGGTGTCAGTTTCATTACTAACTAACGGTATGCTACCTATCTGATCTAGATGCTGGCCTGCGGGCGCCAGGGCCAGAGATCGGCCACTATCACCGACCCTTGGGCGTTTCCCGCTATGGCACCTACAGCATTAATGGACGGGGGGTCCACATCTGGTGTAGTGCAGTCGCGAGCAACGTGTCCTGATTGTCGACACTCGTAGCAATACCGCGTCTTTTGTTCGGGTTCAACGTATCGATTCATTGCAGTAGCGGGTTGATTGGCAGTGCTTCGCGCCGTGGCATGGACCCGGAATGCATGGTTTTCCTGAGACGAACCGATGTCAAAACGGCGAGGGTAATTGTATTGGGAATGCCCATAGACCAATCGATGGGACAGCTGATATCGCTGAACCATCTCTAGGGCATCTCCAATACAAGGGGGTCGCCTGTTCAGGACGTGGAAGCCAGCCTCCTGGTCCAAAGCTCCGGCACAAAATCGCATTACCTCTTGTTGCTGGACATATCCTGAAGGTAACTCCGGGAAAGCCAACATCGCCAAGTCCTCGACACGATTTGCCCAGTC
The DNA here is from genome assembly GCA_037951105.1 of Echinarachnius parma. Classification (NCBI taxonomy): domain Eukaryota; kingdom Metazoa; phylum Echinodermata; class Echinoidea; order Clypeasteroida; family Echinarachniidae; genus Echinarachnius; species Echinarachnius parma. Next base: position 6,216 of record JBAMJV010003509.1, read on the forward strand.
TTTCACGGTCTCTTTGCTGGTCTGCCTCGCTGACGCAAACTCCAACTGTGATGTCTCGGGCAGATCACGGTAGTCAAACCTCTTTCGCAGTCGCTGGATTATGTCAGCAAACTCGAGGTATGGCTCATGATCCATCAACGAACAATAAAAATCTGCTGCACGGCCTTCGAGGCACAAACACAGTTGCAGCTTGCGCTCTTCCGGAGACCAACCGCAGTGACTAGCGAAGTTCGCGAACTTAACATAAAACGCTCTCCAGTTCCCTATTCCGTCGTATGTAAGTGATTCTGGGAGCTGGAGTCCACTCCATGCTGTAGTCTGTTGCTGTGGACTTCCGGATGTCCAGTGCGCGGAGTCCCATTGACTGTCCGTGGTCGAAGGTCGGGCTTGTGACGGGGTACGCTCCGAGGTTGCCCTTGCCGATGCTGGTGTAGTAGGCAGCGTTAAACCTGGAGGAGGACGTCCGCCAGTTGCCGAAAGCGACTCCGATGGAGGAGGAATGAAATGGTGAGCGTACTCGCGAAATTCTGGTAAGCTCCGCAGAGTGTACGCTGTCCCTAGTAACCCGTCCATTCTTAGTTGAATCAATAGCCCCGCTTTGGCTGGTGGTAGCCCCACCCCGAGGAGTTCCCCAAAACTACACGTGGCGAGTGGTAATTGGGCCATTATCCTCAATTATAATAATTCAAAAGAATATAAGTCCCTCGCTTACTAATCTCTTCAATTATTCCAAATACACAAATTATTCTATCATAAAATTAACACACCAGCTAGAGTAAAGAATGAATCTATTATCGCGAATCAATATATCACCTTACCGCGAATTGTTCAGAACAGCATTCCACGCGAATTGTCCAAAGTGATAATCTATCACAAAATAACACAAAACAACCCTACACTCTATTCCGCTGGGTGTGTTAACAAATATTTAACACTAACTACGACGAATAAACTACAAGATCGCGAATTGTTCCAGGAGAACGAATCTCCACCGCGTTCCTATAATTAAATCTTCGCGAAGAAATACTAAATATATCAACTGGAGTGAAAACTAAACTACCGCGTGTTATTCAAAACATTATTCCACCGCGATTGTTCAAAATAATATTCTGCCGCTAACTTGTATGCGAACTACAAATAACAAATTCACTCCAGCGCATATATCAGCCAAATAGTATATCACCGCAGTGCGAAAACTACAAGGCGAACCCTGGAACTTTCCTGCAAAGAGAAGAACTTTAGAAAGGGTTAACAAATTGTCATCAAAAATATCTAGCTGATATCACATTTCAAAATAAATTTCACCAGCCAAATATCCTATATCCTACTCTCCTCCCCTTCCCAAAAATTTATTTTCAAGAGCTTCTTTTATTATTTCTAAACTCTCCAATAATTTTCAACTCACTATTACTAACAAAAGAAAGCCCAATTTAATTCCTCCAGCTTCCAAACAAATACTATTTTAATTCACCCAGTGTCTACTGAGCCCGTCCAGTTATCCCATTAGCGCGGGAACACCGCGGGTGAAGTAAGACACTTCAGGTAAAACAAAACAGCTATACCTGTCCGCCAAGGAATAAAACAATTCAAATCTATTCCCTAATGAAAGTGACAATTCACCTTCAAATAAATTTAAAACAACGAGCACTCCTCGCACTTTATTCAAAATTATAAATTGTCAATTTTACCCAGTGTTCACTGGTCTACCCATCAGGTTAATCCTATAATGGAGCACCGTGGGAGAAGTGGCACACTTAGGGTAAAATTTAAACCACCTATATAAACTTTCACCAAAATCCACAAAATATTTTTATTGGAGAAAGGGTACATTTATTACCACTCCAATTATTCCTCAAATATTTAGTATCAAACCATAAAATTACCCCCTGCAGACTTATGCAAGAGAGTAACAAATTAATCCCAATTTATTTACTCTATACTTATAGGCTACTTTGCCTTTATAAATTAGCTGCACTACGGTTAAGTAATGCAGTAATCCAATATATGTTTGTGAACAGACTTCACACGCGACGCGACGGCACACAATTCAAACACGACACACATTCACAACATCAATCAATGACATGCAATCAATATCAAAGTCAAAACTTGCCGTCCCAATTCCGATCTAAACAGCATGAATCGGCCTCAAAAATCAACCATCGCACGCATGCCGCCAATAATCCCAAAAAATATCAAGTTCACCTACCAATAAATCAACTTTCCAATCCTAAAGTTTACAGCGCAGAAGCTAAAAAATTATCCCTCAAATGTCCCATATGAGTCGCACAGTCGCAATACTAGCAAATCACAAAACACAATACAGCTAACTACAGGCCTCGCGATCGCACACTCGAGACATGTGCAAAACCAATACAAACACGAAAGAACTCTCGCCCAAGTATTGCGCAATATGCAAACTAAACACAACAACAACAACACTTTTTCCGCTGCACTATACTCTCGTAGCCATCGCAGCCGGCCACTCGAAAGCAACACAATTATCTGGTTCGCTCACTTGCGCTCCCCATTGAATGTATACAAAAAAAACATGCGGTCTACTTTCTCCACACAAAATCAATGGGCCAAATTCCCTCGCCTCGTGAGCCCTACTGCAACAACAACAAAACGTGATGCGCGAATTTCCCTAACCGAATTGCACAAATAACCACACAAATCCACACCAAAAAAACGAATCACTCTTTCTCCAGAATTCCCAAACGAACACTGGAGCAATAAAAACAATATATATTCTACGGAATTCTTCCTTGATTCCTTCCAAAATCTACCAAATCCCAAATAATCCACAAAACCAACGGGGCTTCCCGTAACTTTGTCGCATTAAAAAACTAATCGAGCGAACTAGTGTAATACTAATGCACGCGCCAAAGTCTAAATCACTTCAAAATTCAACAATTTCACACCAAAATAATCACACCATCCCCCCCATTAATCTTTTTTGATTCGAAGTTAACTCGCAGCGCCAATTGAAGCAATTTTTAATTACTCTAATACATATTTATATTTTTATCTCGAACCATTATCAACTTCTCAGACATACACGCACACAGTGTCTTACCTTAATTTACGGCCTCGCCTCCCCGGTAGCTCCGGCGTCTCCGAGCTCCCACCACGCGTAGGCACTCGGCACCGAGCCCCAGCGTGAGTTGCCTCAAACCGTCAATAACGCAAGCCTTCCTCTCGTATCCTAACCTAAAACCTAATATTTAACTTATCGCCACACAGGCTCCTAACGACGACCACACAGGTCTAATAAACGGATATCCTAGCGGTAATTAACGGCCACACAGGCAAATAATACTGCTCCACACAGGAGAAAAGCACATGTAATTCGGACGACTTTACAGAGCACAACCGTTCACGTCTGGCGCTTGAGGTTCAACTGCGTGTTCCCTCGGTATTCACCGACGGACACACACGGTATCTCTCTATATACAAGCGTTTTCGGGACTCGACCCGCTTCCGGGAAACCCGTTTTTAGGTCCCAGGGTCAAGTCCGACACAATACACGGGTCAAAGACCGACAAACTATCGCGATCTATTACCTAAACATAGGGTTTGCAGAACCGGCTGCAAGCAGTCTCGGGTCAATACAAATCCCTAGAAATTCTTGGCACATAAGAGGGGAATTGTAACAGAGACATCTCTGAACTATAGCAGTCCAAATCAGTGACTGCTTCAGCAGTTTTATATTCCTCAAATTAAATCACTTGTCTTATGACTTGATGATACTCGTCACAATTTTTTTGATTCCTCCATTCACTCCAGTGTTGGGTATCTCGAGATCGATCTTGATCTCGAGACCAGTCTCGAGATCGGCATCAGTAATCTCGATCTTGTTCTTGATCTCGGACATTTCTGATCTTGGACTTGATCTCAGACTCAGAGGTTCTGATCTCGATCTTGGACTTGAGCTGCAGATCTTGGTCTTGATCTTGATCTCGGACTGTCTGATCTTGGTCTTGGTGTTGATCTTGATCTCGGACCCTCTGGTCTTGGACCCAACACTGATTCACTCATTTTTATATGATTGTTATTCTATGTCAATCTATACACTTTGTTGTTTTTAAATGAATTGTGGAAATAAAAATCAAATCAAATCAAAAAAAGATATATGTTTGATTTGAACTACAGGAGGGAAACAAGAAGAAAAAGACGAAGGCGCCAGAAGAAGTGAACTATTTGCACTATTGTGACGTCTGCGACAGAGGCTTTAAGGCTGACGAACCGCTCCAAGCCCATCTTGCTGAACATATCAAGGTATGTACAGTTATCATGTCAATGCAGAAATGAATTTTTAATTTTAAGGGGCTACTTTTCCAATCTGATTATTTTTCACATAATACCCTATATGGTAATTTTAGGGGCTACCTACTGATCAGGGTAGGAAATACACGGGGGCTGAGCCTGAGGGTGATTTTGCCCCCTAATTTTCGAAATAGCCCCCTGAAACCAGTAGGTAGCCCCTAAAATTACCATAGGGTATCATGTGAAATATTTTGTGATATCCATCGATTTGAAAAAGAAGCCCCCTAAAATGAAAAAGTAATTCTTTCCTTGCTACTGATTTCAGGGGGCTATTTTGATAATTAGGGGGCGAAATCGCCTGTAGCCCCTGTATATTTCCTACCCTGGTACATACATGTACAACAAACCTGCCAAGCACTGACGTAGATCCTTACCAGTCAGGACTCGACACTAACACTTGCCCGCTTGCCCGGGGCAAGTAAAAATCAATGTCAGGCAAGTAAAATTTCATTAAAGGACTAGTTTGCTTAACCTGATCGGGCAACTGATATTTCTCTTCAAATGGCGAGAGAAGAGTGTAAAAAAGAGAGTTAATTTAGCATAGTCAGGGAAAGTCATGGATTATTTTTTTTGTTTGGGTTGGGGGGGGGGGGGGGGGGGGCTACAATTTTCAAGTTGACCTGCATGAACATAGCACACTAACAATTGTTTTTCATTGTACTCTATATGCAAATATATGGGGGCTCTTGGCATTCCAGGGGGCTAATCGGCCCTGAGCCCCCATTTATTTTTTTCCCTCATTGATGTTACTTCAGTTTTAATGAATTTTGTCTTCTTTTTAGTGTCAAGAGAAAGACTGCAAGTTTTCTTTTTCCTTTCTTTTTAGTGTCGAGAGAAAGACTGCAAGTTTGAATTTGTTCTTCTTTTTAGTGTCAAGAGAAAGACTGCAAGTTTAAATTTTTTCTTTCTTTTTAGTGTCAAGAGAAAGACTGCAAGTTTGATTTTTTCTTTCTTTTGAGTGTCAAGAGAAAGACTGCAAGTTTAATTTGTTTTTCTTTTCAGTGTCAAGAGAAAGACTGCAAGTTTGTCGGGCACCCCAAGATTGTTGCAGTCCACCGAAAGCTCCAGCACGGCCCAGGAGCCAAGAAGATCAGGTCCCTGGAGACCGCGGAGGATATCGAGAAGTGGCGGAACGAGCGGAAAAGGTATAATCAAATTAAACTTGTGATATCAATACAAATATGTCCTTCTGTTACTTGGTACTTGGTAGTTTAATCCTCCTGAAAAGTCCAGCTGTCATCTACAGCCTTCATCGGCATGGTGATGTGATTTGATTTTTCTTTTGCGGAGCCAAGAAGATGCGATGGCTGTAGACTCACAACGAAAAGGTATAAGGTGTTATCACAGTCGAGAATTATCTTAAACTTTTGATATCAATACAAATTTGTCCTTTTGTTACTTGGTATTTGGCAGTTTTAATCCTTCTGAATAGTCCATAGGAGTGTTAACTAGAGGGCTGTCATCTACAGCCTTCATCGGCATGGTGATGTGATTTGATTTTTCTTTTGCAGAGCCAAGAAGAAACGATGGCTGTACGCTCACGACGAAAAAGTATAAGGTATAATCATAGTTGAGAATCATTTCAAACTTGTGATATCAATACACATTTTTCCTTTTGGTTCTTAGTACTTGGTAGATTAATACTCCTGAATAGTCCATAAGAGTTCTAATTGGAGGGCTGTCATCTACAGCCTTTATCGGCATGGTGATGTGATTTGATTTTTCTTTTGCGGAGTCAAGAAGAAACGATGACTGTAGGCTCACGACGAAAAAGTATAAGGTATAATCACAGTCGAGAATTATTTTAAACTTGTGATATCAATACACATTTTTATGCCTTGTTACTTGGTACTTTGTAGTTTAATCCTCCTGAATGGTCCATAGGAGTTCTAACTGGAGGGCTGTCATCTACAGCCTTCATCGGCATGGTGATCTGATTTGTGTTGCCGCCCTCTGTTGGTAGGTTGTAACTTCTCTTCTCCCTGTTGAGTGATTGGTGACAGGAGCTATCTACCTACATCTGGGGGGTGTTGGACAAAGATTCTAAGTTGGACGTAACTCTAAATTGGAGCTCAAAATTATGGAGAGCTGTTTGTTTCTTTGTAAAATTGTTCAAACAGTTCTTTTGAAAAGGCATAAAGTTTGATAAAATCAGTTATATTTGTTCTTTTCAATGAGCCTTGAAAGAAGTGATATATTGTGTATTGTTGGAAGTCTCAAATACTTGTATTTTCTGCTGTTGAATATGTTTTTATTTCAAGACTACAAGTGGTAGAAAACAGCACATTTCTTTTGAGAGTGCCGTTTTTTTTGGGGGCAAAATCGTCCTCAAATTCCTTGTATTTTGTTCTCCCTAGTATTGAATTTAAAGTCGTGCATCAATTAGATATTTTTCATTCTCTTTCATCTGACAGGAACTTCCCAACTGCTACAAACGTTTCCAAGAAGAACAAGGACCTAGAAAAGAGAGAGGTGCAGGGGAATGTTCTTGAGACAAAGCAGTTCGGGTGAGAAACCATATTTTGTTTTCAACTCCAAAAGGTTAATTTTCACTCTCAAAAGATGATAAATTAAAACTGAACATCTGATTTGAGAGATTTTAGGCCCCCCAGTCTTTTTAGGGGTAAGGGGGGATGAATTTAAACAGATCACCCCCCCCCCCCCCCTGAACAATAGAATATCACCAGTGATTTAAATTGGTTTGCTTGAATTGGTAAACATAGTAACTAAATAGGGTGACAGCTCAACTCAGTGCAGTGTTGGTTTCTGCTCTGCTGCCCTCTTGTGTTCATTACATGTCTAGTCAAATCTGCATACTTTCTTCATGCATGCTGCTCTGCATTACGTTGTTATTAATTAAAATGCTTAGAATACTTTTATTTGATGTAAAAGAAAATGTATACTTCTATTAATGTGCAGATTACTTATAATGTATTGATTATTTTAAAATTGTTTGCATGCAATGAAGGAAGACAATAACTATCATTGAAACAAATTAAATATTGGATACATGTTTTTTGTGTGTGTGAAGTCACCACGTAATATATTTGTATATCACACCCTTTAATACAGATTGGATGACATGTCACTATTAAAAGTTAAACAGGAATTATAATAGTCAAAGTAAAATACATAAAAATATGATTACACAGTTATTGTCTTATTGATGAAGAACAATAATCCGGGGCCCATATTCATAAAACTCTGCTAGTTTACTTCCATGCTAAGTGCATTTCAAATGATAAAGTTTAGTGTGCTAAAAACAGTTTTTATAGTCCCTTACTAGGGTTAGCTGGTTAAGCCTTAGGTACCTACTAAGTTAACCCTAGTTAGTACCGTAAACCGGGGTGACTTTGGCACCCGGGGTGACTTTGGCCACTTTTTGAGATGAATGTATTTTCATCAAGCATCACTTTTCAGAACAAATTTCTTATTGTTTCTAATGTAGTCCTATAGGATAATGTTTAGAATAAAAAATTAGATCTGAAGAGTGAGACCTGATAAAAATACATCCTTCTAAAAAAGTGGCAAAAGTCACCCCGGGTGCCAAAGTCACCCCGGTTTACGGTACCTAAAACATGGGGTGTTTAATACTAAGCCACACCATCCAAGATAGACTTAGCATGAAACTATTTAAGCTAGCAGGCTTTTATGAATATGGGCTCTGGTGGACGCTGTGAATTGTATTTACATTATTATTATTATTTTGTACAGAAAAATGAAAAACCAAAGAGGCCGTGGCAGGGGACGAGACAGAGGCAGAGGAAGAGGAAGAGGAAGAGGAAGGGGAATGGGTGGATGGAACGACAGAGGTCATGAAAGGCATGATGGGATAGGATCAGACCAGGTACAGAATAGCAAGAATAACAACAGTAATTGGCATTTTCTACTAAAGCGTGTCCACGGCTTGCGCATACATGACAAAAAGAACGGATGCTAGATAACAAATTGTACTGTTCTTTTTGTCACACATGCGATGTCGTGGGCTCGCTTTGGCTCTACCAAAGCCAAATGCCAAATAAATGTTCCATAATGTCTATGAAAAGGTTCGAGTGGGCAAATCCAGAAAAAGAAATTTCTTAAGAAAGACTGTTGGAATTATGAGGGGCTTGCCATTCTTAATTATAATAATAATACACAGTTTTTATATAGCGCATATATTGCAGATGCACGTCTCTATGCGCTTGTATTATTACCCTGGTCGTTACTGGTACAGGTTCAAACCTGCACAATTATCCTGCGCACCATCTCAACTCCCCGGGAGCATACTAGCCAATGGCAGCCATATGATAGCGCCGAGGCTAATTATCACCCAACCAGGTACCCATTTATACTCCCGGGTAGAGAGCGGCAATACGGATTAAATGTCTTGCTGAAAGATAAATGATGTGACATCAACCGGGTTTGAACCCACGACCTCTAGATTTGCAGTCAAGCGTCCATCCGATCGTGCCACACCATCCCCATTCTTAACCCATTCAGGACTGGTCCCGATTATACTTTTGCTGAGGTTCATGGAGACTGCCTATTATACCAAAATCAAGCCGTCTTCAATGGGTTAAGGTTATATAGAGTGGAGGGGGAGGCTAGAAAAGGGAACTTGACGTTAAGCATAATGGGCTGAATGGGAATTGGGATACTTGCTGATAATTTATTGCCCAAAGAAAACATCATCATCAATATCATCATCATCACTGTCACCATGACCGTCACTGTCACTGTCATCATCACCATCACCATCAGTCCATCATTGAAATCATCAACAACACCATCACTATCGTTGTCATCATCATCATCATCATCATCATCATCATTCTTACCATCACTGTCACCATCACCATTACCATCACCATCACCATCACCATCACCATCACCATCACCATCACCATCACCATCACCATCACCATCACCATCACCATCATCATCATCATCATCATCATCATCATCATCATTAGTTTCATCTTGATTATCATGGTCATCATGATCATAATCAATATTTATGTAACTATCATTACGATTTTTCTTGACAATTAGAGTCTCGGTGACGAGCACCTTTCGCCGATCAAGAGGAGGAAGACTGAAGGTGGTGATCAGAAGCCAGATGAGGTAACCAAGGCGACAAGAACTCCTCCTAGGATGCTTCCTCCTGACTGCGATCCCCTGTCAATACTGGCTGGAGATGACAATGGTAAATTGTGTTTTGTGCAAAAACTAGTCCTTGTTTGTTTGAGATTCTATTTTTCTAACCCTTTGGACAATAACCAAACGTTAATATTTAAATGTTTCTGTTAGAAAGATTTGGGGCCTATCATTTCGGATTAGTTAAAATTAACCCCCTCCTATGGGCAATACTTTTCTTATAATCGTTTTCAGATGCTCTCTTTACTGGAAGAATCTATGGTTTTCTGTTGCAGAAGGTGTCAATTTCATTCAGGCGATGTCCTGAAAATACTTGGGCGGGTTAGTATTTAAACAAATGATGCATTTCCCAGTGGCTTTCACGCTCGGTTCACATTTCTGAAGTTTAGGCATAACATGAATTGTATAACGTGTTTGTATTCTTCTACGTACACTAAGATATGAATCATATACATGTACTTCTGTCACTAACTCGATATGTAATAAACTGCACAAAGTCACGCTTAAAAAAAAACAAAAACATACATTTTTTTTTTGTTGTGCAAATGTTCACTCCTGACGGCAGACAGTCAACCTATTCGAAACGTCGAGCCCCTCCTACCACCCACCCTCTCCTTACAATTACAATACCGGCGCTGTAGCTCTTATTAGAACTACAAGCGCAAGAAAGAATACCAACAGTCCTTTCTAGGACTACCACAGTCCTTCTTAGGACTATCCTAGAAAGAATACCAACAGTCCTTCTCAGGACTCACCAATCCTCTCCTCATACATGGTGCAACCACAAACCACACGTATCAATGTTTGCTTTGTTGTTCATTTTGCAGATTATGAAAATTATGTTATGAATATAAGCTTTAAGTTTAGTGACAATGTTCATTTATCCAGGTTAAAAACATATTAATTTTTCAAAAGTTTGTTCATATCAAACTTGAAACTTGAAACTTGAAACTTGTATGAATGTACCGTAAACCGAGGTGACTTTGGCTGCCGGGGTGACTTTGGCCACTTTTTGAGAAGGATGTACCTTCATCAAGTCTCATTCTTTAGAACTTAATTCTTAATTCTAATTCTAATTCTAATTCTAATTCCTTACAATAAGACATTTTCTAATTCTAATTCTAATTCTAATTCTAATTCCTTACAATAAGACATTTTTCTGTAAAAGTTAGGTATGATAAAAATACTTTCATCTTAAAAAGTGGCCCGGCGGCCAAAGTCACCCCGGGATACGGTACTTAATTGCTGTTTAAAGACATTGGAGGCCATGTTGGTTCTGTAAGTGTTGGGGATTACTTGTATTCTTGATGAATTACACAACCCCTTGCAAAGTGTTGGGCATCTAAATAATATCAAACAACGGTACCAAAACATATAAGCTTGTGTTTTTCTTTGTGTGGTAATCCCCATTAAGGTCAGTAGGAAAAGGATACTGCAACATAATTGGAGGTCATGAAATAAGGGCATACATGTAAATGTACAATAATTGTAATTGGCATGTCAAAATGAATCCAATCTTCAGCATGCAAATGGTATTAAATTATATTTTTTCAGAGGTGGGGGTGTAAACAAAACTTATTACTAAAAATCATTTTCAAAAGGTTCATTGTAAAATTTTGTCTTTCCACTTTCCGAGTCAAGTAGGAAATGGGTGCTGCTACATAATTGGAGCACCTAAACTTAGGGCATAAATGATCATTTAATTGGCCTATAAAATTGATCCTTTTTCAACTTGCAAATAGTTTGAACATTATGTTTTCATAGGTGGGGTGTAAACAAACCTTATTTACTACATCATTATGGAAAAGTATGTTTAAAATATCTCAATTTATGCTATAACTCAATGCATGTAGGAAAAAAGTGCTGCAACATAATTATTGGAGCTTCTAAACTTAGGGCATAAATGTACATTTAATTGGTCCATAAAATTCATCCCTTTTTAAATTTGCAAATAGTTTGAAAATTATGCTTTCATAGGTGGGGTGGAAACAGAACTAATTTACTGAATCATTTTCAAAAGGCACATTTTAAAATATCTTTGCTACTATTTCCTAAGACAAGTAGGGTATGAATGCTGCAACGTAACATAGGTCATAAAATTAGGGCATAAAATGTAACTGATCCATTTTTCAAATTGCAAATATTAGTAAACATTATATTTTCATAGGTGGGCTGCAAAAAGTATTTTTATACTACATCGTTTTCAAAAGGTACATTTGATCATTTTCAAAAAATACATTTGAATCTTCCTAAGACAAGTAGGTTTTACATGTAGATGCTGCAACATAATTGAAGGTCATTCAATTAAGGCATACCATTAATTGGCCAATAAAAGTAATCCATTCTTCACCTTGGAAGATTTGAACGAAATAAATGTTTTTAACAGTTTGGGTAGCTAAACAAAACTCATTCATGACATCAGAAATAAATTATAAATTTTAGTTAACCCCTACAGATCTTTAAATGAGATTTAAGAGGTTTAAAGGGGTAAGGTTGTTACTACCCGAGGCAAAACAAAATAATGTAGAAATAAGAAATGATTGGGAGATCTTTAAATGAGGTTTAAAGGGGTAAGGTTGTTACTACCCGAGGCAAAACAAAATAATGTAGAAATAAGAAATGATTGGGAGATCTTTAAATGAGGTTTAAAGGGGTAAGGTTGTTACTACCCGAGGCAAAAAAAATAAATTTAGAAATAAGAAATTATTGAGAGATCTTTAAATGAGATTTAAGAGGTTTAAAGGGGTAAGGTTTTTACTACCCGAGGCAAAAAAAAATAATTTAGAAATAAGAAATTATTGGGAGATCTTTAAATGAGGTTTTAGAGGTTTAAAGGGGTAAGGTTGTTACTACCCGAGGCAAAAAAAATAAATTTAGAAATAAGAAATTATTGGGAGATCTTTAAATGAGATTTAAGAGGTTTAAAGGGGTAAGGTTTTTACTACCCGAGGCAAAAAAAAATAATTTAGAAATAAGAAATTATTGGGAGATCTTTAAATGAGGTTTAAAGGGGTAAGGTTGTTACTAACCGTGGCAAAAAAAAGAAGAAAAAAAAGAAGACATTATTGGGAGATCTTTAAATGAGGTTTAAAGGGGTAAGATTGTTACTACCTGAGGCCAAAAAGAAATTTAGAAATGAGACATTATTGGGAAATCTTTAAATGAGGTCCTGTAATTGGGCAATAAAACATCAATTCTGCCAGTTTTCAAGGACTTCTAGACAAAAGCCATAATTGGCTTGTCAAATTGAGACGTATCAAGGACAGGACACAAAGGGAAATCCAGTAAAGGCACATCTTTAAAGCCGCATATCAAAGGGTGCGACATGGAAGCCACTTTCTGGTGTATTAACCTTGTTCAAATGACTTTGCAGCAGACTTAAAGGGTACCACTACCCAAAAATGATATTCTTACAAATAAAAAGTATAATTTTTAGAAGTCCATTCCTCCAAAAAGTTCAGAAAAATATGTTTCCAGAAAAAAATTATATAATGGAAAACGCATCACCATAATTATTACAACATGACTGTTTATGGGTCTGCATACAAAGACTACCTTTTCTCCGTATTGTCCGTGATTCTATTGTCTACAAATGTACACATGAATAGAGTTGGCGCACTCGCAAATGTTTGGCACATAAGGAACCATGAGGCCATAATGGTTCCGTAAGTGGTGGTAATTAATTGCATTGTTTATGAATTATGCAACCTTTTGCAAAATGTTGGGCATCTATTTGATATCACACAACGGTACCAAAACCAAAATCATGTGTTGTTTTTTGCCTGGTGGTCCCCTTTAATAAAAGTGGGAACTTAACATAACCTCTGTTGCTTCCTCCGCTACTTTGTCACTATGTCAGCAGATACATAGCCCACTTTTGTTGAGCCTGTATACAACGCTGGTCACTTCATTGAGAAACAATAATTTGTTTGTATTTGTTTGAGGTGAATGTTCTAGCGTGAATAAGACATTGGCTTATAAGCAGTAATGATATGCCATTTGATAATTGGATCATTCAATAATTACCTCGGTTAACTGAACCGAGCGCTAGCAATGAAAGCAAATTCTCTCCACATCAAAGAAATTCACACTTAGGTGTGAGGTCATTTGAATTCAAGTCACCATTATAATTGTGACCATCATAGGGCTTCACTCTTTGTTATAAACACTACATTTCTTTAATAGAAATGTTCTGAAACTACTTTTTATGCATTTTTAATCCTACCATGACTAAGTGTATCGATGTTATAGTTGGTTGGCCTTTTGCTGGTTATTAAAGGCGTCTTCTTCTTTTTTTTTGGGGGGGGGGGGGGGATGGGATGGGAAAATTTTAAAGCAAGCGCTTAAACTTTTATCCTTGAAACTCGGTGCCAGAGAATGTTCTAAGTTATGAGAATGTTATTTTTTCCTCAAAATTCCTGAAGAAAAAAAAACTGTGCTAAATAAATGTACATCATGAATTATAATTCATTACGTAAACCACGCTTTTCTCTCTACATTACAACTGTGTTATTTGTATATGCTGCCCTCTCTTGGCATAATTTATGCAGTCTGTGTGATCCCTTGCTAGTAATAATGCATCATTTTATAATTTGGGCACATAATAATAGCAAATTCCCTATGCGCTTAATTCTTTCAATAGTCCCTTTGTAGATCATGACCTCATATTAGTTCTAAAGACCCAATTACCTTTTCAATGTGTTGTAATGTGAGGAGGACCCCTTTCACACTGCACCATTAAATGGAATTACATGCAGTAACCAACAAATCATTCTCTATTGACTTGCCGTATTCCCAACAAAATAAAAGATGAGTGAAAAATGTTTTGTTAACAATATATTTATGATTATTTATGAATAAATTGAAATTGAAATTGATTTGATTTAAAAGTATCATCGGGAAAAAAAACGGCCCAAATGACAATGGTGGAATTTTGTCATATTTTTTATAAACAAAAATAATAATGATGATATATTGATTTATGTAATTATTTTCCTAATTTTTTGATAAACTAAAAAAGTAATGATAATATATTGATTTATATGATTGGTCATCATCTCTACAAACCCCACTGTAGGGATGGGGGGGGGGGGGGGGGGTGGGGGAGGGCAGATTTAAACAGAGATATTTTGCCTCCATCCCTCACATGCCTCCCCCCCCCCCCCCCCCCCCCTTCACTTAGCCCCTACGTGACCTTAAATATCTAATGCATTAACCCCAACAAAAGCTGATATTCAATAGATGGTTTTAATTCAATTTTGTGTTCATCCACACAAAAAGTTTTCTTTCCATATGATCCAGACAAACTTATCCGTGATTATTATAAGGATTAAAGCTTTGCTGAAAAGATAAATCTGTTCTGCCCTCTCTTGACATTATTAGTCGAGTAACGGTTTGTCGTTGTCTAATTCTATCTGATGCATTAAACCTCTGTCCACAAAGGCTGATTTTTTGTATTGATGGTTATAGATTTTGTTTTCATACAAGCGTAAAATTGTCTATCCCCTATGGACTTGCCCTCAAAAAGGACTTAAGCTTTGCTAGGAATAGAAATGTGTTCTGCCCTCTCTCGACAACTTTTGTCTCGCACATCGGTTTGTCTTCATGAGCTTTTTTTATCCGATGCATTTACCACTGTCCACAAAAGCTGATTTTTTTATATTAATGGTTGTAGATTTTTTTTTTGTACAAACGTAAATTGTCCTTATTCCCTAGGGACTTGCCCTCAAAGAGGACTTAAGCTTGGCTAAGAATAGAATTGTGTTCCGCCCTCTCTCAACAACTTTTGTCTTGTGACGGTTTGTCTTTATGAGCTTTTTTATCCGATGCATTTACCACTGTCCACAAAGGCTGATTTTTTAAATTAATGGTTATAGAATTTTTTTTTGTACAAACGTAAATTGTCCTTATTCCCTAAGGACTTGCCCTCAAAGAGGACTTAAGCTTTGCTAAGAATAGAATTGTTTTCCGCCCTCTCTCAACAACTTTTGTCTTGCGTCGGTTTGTCTTTGTGAACGTTTTTATCCAATGCGTTTACCACTGTTAACAAATGATTTTGAATGTATCGTTGATATATATATATTTTTTTAATACAAACATATTTTTAGAAATTTATTTCAATAGGCAGACTTGCTCGTAAAGAAAAAGACTCCAACCTGGCTACGACTAGGAAATGTGCTCCGCCCTCTCTCGGTGACATTTGCCTTGCGTTGATCTGTCTTTATGTCATTATCTGATATATTTAATTTTCTTTTATTACAATCTTTAGACAGGCTTGCTCTTTAGAGAAAAAGACTCAAACTTTGCTACGAATGTTAACTGAACTCCGCCCTCTCACGCTTTAATGCTTGCATCGCGCCGGAATGATTTTGTGAGCATTTTCGTGGCACCGGGAAACCGAGTGACTTTGTAAGAACGATAGAAGGTTGTTTGTAGGTTAAATTTTGTGGGCTACGATGGAAAACAACAAGTATAATATAAATGTACTGTCTTTGTACTGATGCTTGTGCGATGAATCTCTCCGCATATATACTTGTACATCATGATTTTATAAATCAAGTGTATGTAATATACCAGGTCCTTTTTTAATAGCATATAAATGTATAATCATCTATTTAGAGAAAAGGTTTTTTTTTTTTTCAGTGGCACTGTTCGTAGGTTTTAAAAAATCTATTGAGATATGTACCATGGCAAAAAACGAATATACATGTACATATAATGTGTACTTGTTCTGATGCTTGTGCGATTAATTACCCTGCAATTATACTTACATCATAATCTTATAAATTAAGTTATATAGCAGGTCCTTTTTTAATAGCACATTATTGTATAATCCTCTATTTAGAGAAAATGATTTTTTTGTCCCAGTGGCACGGAATAAAATAGAAGGTTGTTCATAGGAGTTGAAATACAACGACAAAAACAAATATAATGTGTACTTGTTCTGATGCTTGTGCGATGAATTACCCTGCAAATATACTTCCATCATAACTTTGTATATGAGGTAATGCAGCTGCAGTTTGTTTTAAATATCAAATATAATCATTTACATTATTTTGTAATTAAATCTGTACTGATTGCTACAACATGTATTCTCCATACACCCCAGCACAAGTATTTTTGGGACCAGTCCTGAATGTTTTAAAAGTTTTTCCCAAATGGCACTGTATTTCTTTTGTAGAATTTATTATAACTATTAAAGCATGGGCGTCGATCATTGATACCCATTCATCAGGGGGGATGATCTATTCATTCATCCCCCCTGATGAATAGGTATTACGTAAGTATCGACGCCCATGTATTAAAGAGAGGAGGAACATTTTAGGTGTGGGTTATAAATGAAAATTCGTTCATCGATTATGATATAATGAGGACTTGACCCGTTCAAGAATTTCCATAGACTCAAGCCCAAGTATTAAAGGAACCATTTTCCAACTGTACATTTACAAGCAGCAGTTTTTTTTACAAGTAAATGTTCAAAAGAAGGTTCAATTTCTGGTAAAATGTTTTTAAAAAGTATGACTTTTGCTGCAAAGTAGTAGTACATTGTACATACATGTATTTACTATTAAATCTGTTTTTTTTTTTTTTTTTTTTCCAATGAAAAAGTTCTATCTAAATTTAGATTTACTTTTGATTTTCTTTTTTTTTCTTCAATTTTCAGGAATTAATGTATGAGTAAGCACAAGTATTTGAAATATGCCATACACACTGTTTTTTTTTTTATATTGCAAATTCTTTGATTTTCTTTTTATTTTGGGTTTGCCCAAAGCTTAGTGTAAGCATCATTTATATGAAATTTAAATAAATATCTGTGAAGAGAACAAGCGAGTTGGCGTGGGCTTGGTCGACTAAGTCTAAGCCCTCAGTTGAAACTCTCTTTTCTATCAAAAAAAGGTAAGGGAGGTTACGAAACCTTTTGGTTTTGTGACCCACTGAGCTGAGCAGAGCGACGAAAAGGTCAGCGGTAGGAGTCCTGCCCTTTCTGATATCCCAATTAAAGGGGGTGACAGGAGTCGAACACTGGGACAAGGAATAAAAGGACTCCTACCCATTGTTACCTCTCTCCCCCTTAGTTGTGCCTGGCTAATCAAGTGTGGTTTCTGGCTGAAAAAGACCAATCGATCCCTGCCAGAAAAATCTCATATTGGGTCCTCTCGCCGAGTCCCCAACAAAAGGGGGTCGAAAATTGGAAAGAAAAAGGTCTCGGGGGAGTGCATTATTTTGTATTTAATCACGGGCCGAAATGACCATTTAATGGGTATATCATTTCATGGAAGGTGGGTGCGTTGTTTGATAGGATGTATTGTTCTGCTTTGTCCCTTTTTGTAGTTTTATAGTTTTATTAAGGGATTAGTTAAAATAACATAGCCTCAATAAAAGTATATCTATCACCCTGCAGAATCGGTCTAAAGGTTTGTAAAAGTTCAAAGTTATGCGGTGGTGTGTTTCGTGTATTATTTTGTTACTGGAAGTTTTGTCCTTGCGTTGGTTGGCAGTGCTTAAAGGACTCCATAATAGGAATAGAAAGGTCGAAAAAGGGCATTCGCGTTGTGTGAGATTTTTACGATAAGGAAAATCTCGTCGTAAGATTTGAAACGACACCGCACCGACGCCAGCCACGCTATGCCGAAGTATTGTTCCTGCGCGAATAGCGAATGCTCCGACGACCTTTTTTTCGAAGTTATGTTAAATTTTGTTTTTCTGCGTTTGAATTAATATTGTTGTCGTTCATGAAGGTCGGAGATAGAGCTCATACATCATTGGTTTTTATGACGGTGGCATTGTCTTTGACAAAGGGGGGAACGATATTCATTGAATCGGTTTTGGTACAAACTTGTTAGTTCATATTCACCTCAAGAGACCTTTTTCGTTTTGACCCGGTGTGGGCATTTAGGTCCTGCAGTGGGGAGAAAACAAGCAAAAGATAAACAGGGTAAAGACCTTTTTAAAAAACCGAACGAGAAAAATAATTTAAACTTGAATATAAAGCCACCATACTGCGTTGTGCACCGGCGAAAAGAAAATCGCGCCATTTGTTAGGTTGCCTGTTAATTGAAATCGTGGGAAGTTCCTGCAAGATAAATAGTTTTGGGCCTGTTATTTATTTTTCTTCAGTGTGTCCAAACTTTGGTTGCTTTTATCAGCATAATGGTCAATATTATCTAAATAGAAAGAATCGATGTCTATCTAGCGTATGCAATGCAGGATACAAAATACATGCTTCACACTAAGAAATTTTTTACTGAATAAGATTCAGATGACTATGCCTCCCGAAGTATATGAAATTTTAAAGGCAACAATCCTTATCATACATGTACCACCGTACTTGAATTGGTAGAAAGAAATCTTAATAAGTCATTTTGAAAGCTGTTATTAAAAAAAAGCAGCCCTTAAATCACAAGAGGGCGCTATACATACTGTACTACACCTGGGCCCCGTTGCAGAAAGAGATACAATCGATTGTAAGTTACGATTGATCGTAAGTCCGAAAATTTAAGCGTTTCAACCAATCAGATTTGCGCATCTAGAACACGTGATCAGACTTACGATTAATCGCAACTTACATGTACAATCGATTGTATCTCTTTCTGCAACGGGGCCCTGGAATGTTAAACCCATACAAAAAAAATCATTTGAATGTGATTTTTTTTTGCTAAAATTATCTTCCTAAAGAAAGATTGATTAGAATCAATTTAAAAGCCGCTTCATTAATTTTTCAGTTTTTGTAATATTAAAAATTAATTTCGGTAAGAAAAGCGCTAATAAAAGTCAACCCCCGCAAATTTTATTCAAATTCCTTTATTGATGGATATTTCAGCCATTTCTGAACGGGTTTTGCTCAAACCAAACGTTTTGTTTTGAAAATTATGTGCTCTTTATACGATGCGTGAACTTATTTTTTCCTCTCCCTTACAAACAAATTATATTTTGAAGAGCCCTCTAAACCCAAACTTTACTATCCCTTTAACCCATAAACGTCTTACTGAATTTTGGTATAAATTGCATCCTAAGCATTTTGGAGATATTGGTTTAAGATCCACTGAAATGAGGAGACCATTTGGTTTTAGTTAAATATTTGTTTCTTCGATTGTTTAAAATGTTTATATTATTTTGTTTAATATAATTTTTTTAATTAGAAAGAAGGGTAGTTATGGTTCAATGCTAGCAGTGTGCGTCGATATATCGCTCCATCAAATAGAATCAACTATTGAACTTTTTGCAATAAAAAACCTCCCCATGCATCTGCTACCAAGTGTACTAACCTCGCTGTAAAAGCAGAGTTTTCGTCGTTAAACTTTCGCAGTGTTATTACAGGGTTTGTTTTTGACCGAGTTCATAATTTATGCGTTCTCATAAAATTCGGCTCTGACCGTTACTGGGAGGTAATTTTCGGTCTTTAAATTTGATGGTCTTGGCTATCACAGCGGGAGTTTTAGGTGTTATTCCAAAGTGGTTGTAAAAATCTACTCAACATGGTTAAATTACTGCCCTTGTATAGAGATCTGCATGTTTACGATCTATCTTTGTTGGTTGGAACCACTGGTTTGAAATACTGGATGTGATAATGCCCACTTACATTAAGGCAAATGGTTGCCATCTTGGACACCTCGTCTTGTTTCTAGTTTAACATGTCCTTGTTCATCGATACAATGCACAAGGTATCTCTGTTGGTTGGAACCACTGGTTTTAAAATACTGGATGCAATAATGCCCTCTGAAGTGAAGGCAATGGGTTGTTATCCTGTGGCCGAGAGCACGATCATGACCCAGGACCAGCCCTAGTCCCACTGATCTCTAGATATGTCTGTGTAATCATTTACGGTTGAATGAGTAAGGGAGGTATGTGTGCTCTGCTATGTTCTGTTGAATTGTACATTACTCTAGCATATTGACATCGATGAGTTAGAGCCAATGATGCTAATTACCATGGTAAATGTCACTGGTCCGTAATCGGGCCCCTGGGCCCTGGTCTTTTCATTTCTTTTTAGTTTGCCATGTCGTTGTGGATTTATTCAATGTACGTCCGTTGGTTGGTTGGATGCAATAATGCTCAACTAAAGGTGAATGGTTGTCCTCTCAGTCCTCTCATCTCGATCTAGTTTGGCATGTCTTTGTGGAGCCATACGTATCTCTGGTTGGAACCACTGATTTAAAACACTGGATGTGATAATGCCCACTTAAGTGGTGAACAGTTGCCATCTTCTTCTTCCGTATATAGTGCAGATTTCATGACCGAGGATTAACGCACTGCTGCTGTGTGGTGCACATACAGTAGACGATGAATGCACACAAAGTAAAACCAAACGAAAGAGCATGAAAACAAAAAAAAACAGGGGTGGGGATATGCTAAGCACAGTCTCCTGTGCCCATATTCAGGAAAGTCTGCTCGCTTAGTTTCATGCTAAGTCTATTTTGGATGCCGTTATGAATTAAACACATGATATTTTAGTTGCTAACTAGGGTTAACTTAGTGGGGAACTAAGGCTTACCCAGCTTAACCTAGTCGGGACTAGTAAAAATGTTGCTCACTAAATTGTATCATTTGAAATACACTTAGCATGGAAGTAAGCTGGCAGGGTTTTATGAATATGGGCCCTGATTTCTTTCTAGTTTGCTTTGTCCTTGCAATGTCTCGCTCTCGGTTGGAAACACTGATTTTAGATACAGTAAAACCTGTCTCAGTGGCAACCTATCTACAGCAGCCGACAACTTCTCTTAAAATAGTGGCCACCAAAAGTGACCCCCTGCATAGAAAAACAATGTTATGGTACCTGCCTATAGAGGTCACCTGTCTATAGTGGACGCTTTTCTTGTTCCCTTTAGGTAGTCACTATACACAGGTTTCTCTGTGCTCGATACAACAATACCCATCAGATCTAATGTATAACGCAATAATTCTTCACTTCTGGCCGAGGCTCGCCCCTGCGAGTGAATTTCTCCGGTAGTATGAATGGCGCATGCGGGCAAGCGTCGGTTTCACCTTTGTTTACATAAGGCAAATTCTATTGGTATTTTCATTGGTGTGATACCGATAGAACCACTATGAAAAGGGTACTAGTCTAGTAAATACCGTGCTGAACTTATTCATTCCCCTTAAGTTGTTGTTGTTGTTATTAGATTTTTGTTGGCGTTGCGTTCAAATTAAAATATTTTACACCAAACAATATGTATTTTTCTTCATATTACATCATCTAAATTCAGATATTATAAAAAGAGGGGAAAAAAAGTAAAATTCTGTCCATTGCACTGATCCCGGCCTCTCAACCTAAAATCCACTGTCTATGGTATAATCTTGCCAACCCAGCTATGTACATTTAGCAGGCCCCCTAAGGATCCCTTTATTTCCCTTTATGTCCCCACTTCTGGGATGCCACTTTTCTGTATTATGTTATTTAAAGCTACTACGCATTTATGATATGCTGAACCTTCCTTTTATTACCTCCGCCAAGGTTATGTTTTCGGTCCCATTTGTTTGTTTGTTTGTTCGTCACCAGTCCCCTGCGCACAATTTCACATATATCTCAACCAAATTTTCGTAGAAGCTTAAATTTACATATATGCACTCCCGGAGTGCACTGCGTCTAGTTTTCAATATCTTACAGTGCATAGAGACATATGTGATATCCGTGTTATAAATACAACATTATTATTAACATTACGCTTTTAGACTGATAGATGTTCACGAGAGTAATCTGTCCTACAGCAGTGACCATGACCAATATTCAGAAAAGCCTGCTAGCTTTTCATAGTTTCATGCTAAGTCTACTTTGGTTGATGTGGCACCCACCAAGGGCGTCAACAGCTTCTCAAAAGTAGGGGGGACATTGCGAGGGAGCGAAGCGACCAACTCGGGGGAGGGCTTGAAATTGTGCGATTTGGTGCATACAGAAATGTCACATAATATGTAGTGCAATCTATGGAACCAAACATACAACAGTTTGTGGGGGGGGGGGGGGGGGGGGACAATTCCCTCCACTTTCAAATGTGGGGGGGGGGGGGGGGGGACATGTCCTCCCCGTCCGCTGCCTGTTGACGCCTCTGGCACAGACACTTGTTTAGTTGTTCATTAGGCTGTTAACTTAAAAGGTACCTAAGGATAAACCATGTAACCCTAGCAGTTGGGGATTAGGTAAACTGTATGTAGCATGAAACTTAACTGTACTACTTGGAATGCACTCACTGCTAGCGGGGTTTTGACACCAGCAACGTAAGTGGATCTCTCTCGTAATGTAGATTTGTTTGAGGGGGGGGGGGGGGGGATTTGTCACAATCTTGCAGGCATAGCTTATGATTGAAAAGGGTTTCTGGGAAGGACCACCATCGATAGGGGCCTTGTGGCTCAATGGTTAGAGTACCGGTCTAGCAATCTGAGTTTTTGAGTTTGATTTACGTTGAAGCTCAATGTCCTTTGCTCCTTTTTCATTAATATTGTATGATATAGGCTATAGCAAAACCCGGCTCTTGTCGGTAAAAATCAAAATGTAGATTTTCGTACCATTACAAAGGCCCCATCACAAGCTTTCATTTGATGCTTTGTTCTAACTAATTGGTCAATAATATTGGCAAAGATATGATTGTTTCAATTTTACAATCATACTGTAGGTCTTTTACACACATTGTGTGAACTTGAAATGCCCATTTCTTCAAAACATGAATTACCGACAAGTGCCAGGTTTTGCTATAGCCGGTCACATATATTTCTGGTCAGTTTCCTTGCATCTTTCAATAATAATTTTTTGCAAAAGGAAGAAAATAGATTCACCACTGTCCAAACTGGACTAATGTAATGTACATGTACATGTATACATCTGGCAGGACTTGATCACACAACCTTTGGATTATAGGTCACTAGTGCAAACCACTACTAGACCAGGGCCCTGTATCATAAACCAATGCTCAAAATTAGCACAGGTCCCACTGTCTTGGGCCACTAAAAGTTAGCTTTGGGCTACTAAAAGTTAGCTTTGGGCTTCTGAAAGTTAGCTTTGGGCTTCTAAAAGTTAGCTTTGGGCTACTAAAAGTTAGTTTTGGGCTTCTAAAAGTTAGCTTTGGGCTACTAAAAGTTAGCTTTGGGCTTCTAAAAGTTAGCTTTGGGCTACTAAAAGTTAGCTTTGGGCTACTAAAAGTTAGCTTTGGGCTACTAAAAGTTAGCTTTGGGCTTCTAAAAGTTAGCTTTGTGCTTCTTAAAGTTAGCTTTGGTCCACCAGTATTTGTTGATGCTTAATCTCACTGGCCCCAAAGGCCATCAGATTCATGTTTCGGGCCACTAGAATTTGAAACTCTTGTTTTTGGTTGTCTGACTGGGCCACGGCCCACGAGGCAAACAAGTTAATTTCTAGCATTGCATAAACATTGACGACTAATCGTACGATCATTTGATTAAAGGGGCACCTGTAAAGTGTCAGATATTGCCCAAAATGACATTTGAGACTTCAATCCTGTACCAAAATCATTGTAAGATATGTCCGAATGATGTGTGAAAGTTTCATTGAAAAAGAACACTGCTTTCCTGGTTAAAAAAGCGAAAATATGCGTCCGCTTTTACAACGGACGTTTATGAGGTTTATGACCATTCATTAACGCTTTTGAGCTGAATGATAGATATCGTCATACTAAAGGGGCATTTGAAAAAACCCAACCCTATTTTATCAAACAACACGGTAGAAGAGAAACAAGGAGGCTACAAGTAATTTTCGTGGAGTTAGACACTTTACAGGCATCCCTTTAATGGTACAATTCATTATAAATCTTCATGTTACAAAGCCCAGGTGAACATCCACTAAAATGTACGCTATCTACAAATCTACGTCAAATGCACGAAAGGGCTTTGCAACCTTTACGGATATATTGCAAGGTACATGTATGTTTATCATTGCGACATACATGTACAAAAGGCTACATGAACCATACTAGTCTTTATATACTGTATGATGTGAAAGACAAATAATTTGAAGATTTTGGAGATTTTGCTCAAGAGATAACCTTTTATTCAAGGAAAAAAAAGATTATAAAGAAAGAAAATTTACATAAATAGTTTACCATTACCGCGAATGCATTACATCCAAGCAATCTTGGCAAGGCTACAAGACCTTTACACAGCATGATGTATGTATATTGCTGTACCACGTACATAGAAAAGTTTGTGTGAACCGCATAAATTGTATGGTTTGAATTTTGGGGGCATAATTGTATTTTTTGTTGTTAAAGGGGTTTAGTAACTTTGTCAAAATCGACCAAACTTACTAAAGAACTCTGGTGATTCTCACATACCTCGTTGTATTCGTATTACCATTAGAAGCGTGAAACAGGTTTGGGTTTTCCAAACTTTTCTTTGGTTATGAAGATATTTATGATTGGAATGTTTAAATTTGAAAGTCTCTAGTGGAGACTTTCAACTGTGTGCAAAGTCAGTGCACTGAGTAAGCGAAGAACATTTTTGCTCATTACTCGGTCATACATGTATGACATTAATTTATCATGGAATTTTTACAGATCACTCAGGGGACATATCAAATCACATAAATACACTTTTATCAACCATTTGTCATTTTTTTGCACATGTCAACAAAGTTACTAGATCCCCATCAAGGACGAGAGCTATTTTAAGGCAAAATTGATCATTGTTTTCGTCTACAAATTGGCAACTCCTAAATTTTGTCGACCGATCAATGACATAAAATTAGGTGGAAAATATTTAGTAATGACCATTTAAGACAAATATGAAGTGACTTTGCCGCAAAGTTGCCAATTTGAACGCCAATATCTGTTTTAAAAATATCACGATGTGTTGCCAATTTAAGGATTTTTCTAAATTAGAGTGATTTACGCAATAATAAAAATCATTAAAAAATAACTAAAGCAGGTAGAGTAACAAAATAGGGCTCTAAAAATAGATGAATTTATGCTCTTTCTTCATGTACACTTCACATAACTAGTCTTCCTCTTGTTTAAGTGTAGGACTACCAAACCACAAATATGTGGGCCTTAGGCACTGATGGGTTATAATAGGTTGCATGACCTGTACAAACTTTATGGTTTGACCCGTTTTTAGTACGGACTATGATCATGTACATGTACATACAGGACTACCATATATTACTAGGCTACGCCTGTTATTGCTCCTGTTGTGAAAGCGGTGGATGCGTTTGTGTGTACAAGTACTATGTTTATCGTTGCAAGATCTATACGCACAGAATGCTAAGCGACCTGTCCTAACAGAAGGCTAAGTGACCCGTACTAACTTTTTGACGCGAGAGTTAACTAATTTAGAGATTTACTCAAATTATGAAAGTTCTTTGGAGGGGCATGTACCACGTTCCGAAGTCCCCCAGCCCCCCCCCCCCCCCCCCCGCCCCCCGGTCCACTAGCTCCCTGCCCCCTTCAACATGTATGCCTGTTGTCGCAAACCCAATAACAAAGTATTCTAAGTGCACTATGTACTGTACCGTCGCGGTGAATGCATTAAGTGCCAAGTATCTGAGGTTTTTGCCCAAATATGGAGTGCTTTTTGCCGGAAAATTGGTCTTTTCATAACTCTGGGACGGCTACAGTACCCCCCCCCCCCCCCCCTCAGGCACACTAACCCCCAGCCCCCTTCAGTATGCCCATTTTCAGCAACATCAATAATAGCGAAGAACTCTATGTGCACTACATGTATGTACAGGCGCGGCGAATTAATTCTGGGCTACGAGACCTTTATAGCGTGATGTGCGTTACATAAATCATAACACAAACATTGCACTTACAAAAGGTTGCCCGACCCGTACCAGTACCGCGTGGTTCGACTTTTGTTTGTGCACGTTTGCATTTTTTTTGTGTGTCAAACCGCCGACTGAGTTCACAACCGCCAATGTTACACGCCTTTTGATCTCTTTCGGCGCGAAACCGCTGAATGCGTTCGTGCATGAACATTCATCCCTGCCAAATTTAACCGCTGAATGCGTTCAACATCTACATACACGTCTGCTAAATGGAACCGTGTTTTTTTTTACAGAGTCTCGCTCACGAAAAGGGCTGATAGTACCTTCCATAGACTTGTGTGTAATTTTTCTTTGTAAAATATTGAAATACAGCTGAACATCTATGGTATTAACCAGTTGCAAGCATTTTGTTTGTAATATAACACCTTTTCCATCGACCAAAGCATGAGTTTAACCAAAAACTTGGGTCCTCAACGGGTTAAAGGCTCTATTCACTTCTTTAAAAACATATCAAATTTTATGATCCCCAAAACATGAAGTTATTGAACTACGAAAACTATTGTTATTAAATCCCTTAAAAAATATGATGGAGAGAGGGAGACATTGTTCCCATTCTGTTTTACTGAAAAGAAAATTCAACATTAATATTTCCTGTATGATTGATGTCAAATCATACATTTATCTTTTATTCAGTTTATGTGTTAGAATTTATGAGAATGTGGTAGTTTTATTTGTCATTCGACCCACCCATCCACCCCCCCCCCCCCCCCCCTTGCTACAGGAAACACATTAACCCGTAACCCTGAGCAAGATTATGAAATCCCGGTAAACTTTGTACACAGCCCACCAGGTTCCCGTAGGCATCGGGTTAACTCTTTGAATGTCAGGGATTTGACAGCTCTATGGCATTTGTGTGTGTTGTGTGGAGCAGATAAGCGACATTAGCACTCAAGGAGGTATCCCACTGAAGACAAAATTGATTCTGATATAACGCATAAGATATTATGTTCTTCGTGGACTCCAGCCCGGGAATGTATAGTATGCGGCCAGTCCTGAAAAGGTTAAGGATAATACGAACTGGTGATTAAACAGTTTTTTTCTGGAAAATCTTGTTTTAGATTTTTTTTTTTCTGGGTGGCTAATTCTGTTGTCCAGACCAGTCTTTAAAATGTTAATGAAATTTCATGAATTTGTAGGAGACCATGTGAATCCATTTGACAATCACCGGATATGACTTTTATGGGACTACACTTTCAATAGATATATATGTTTATGTATTATTGCTTTTGAAAAAGTAACATTATGCTGATTCTTGGAAATCAATTTTGACAAACATTTTTAGGGCAGACAAATTGGTAGTGGCATTTTAGTGTTAGGTTATTAATGTTAATAAACACATATGTAAATGTTAATGTACGAGTCAATAATGTAATTTCCATTAGGTATGACAACTCTACAGGCATTATGTGATATATATAATATATTATACCATCTGCCACATCAGCACCGTAGAAGCTAATTCTTCTGTGTCCGTTTTGTGACGCATTTGGGATGCGAGAATGAATGGTTGCCATGGCAAAAGGACACTCTATCCGGTGGACACAATAATTTTGTTACTATATTTTGGGAAGTGCCCTGTTTCGGTTTTTTGGGCCACCCTGTATACATTTATAAGGCATTACAAAGTACAATATTTTTTCTTGACAAGTAGTTCAAGGCTAGCACTCTTGTATTACATCATGTACATTTTTTTTTTTTTTTGGTTGTAAAAAGTTTGAAAGGAGCTCCGGAAGGCCAATCGATGGTTCACTGCAACTCAAATACCGAAGAAAAAAATATCTATAAATTGATACCTATTGTTCGGGGGGGGGGGGGGGGGGGGGTGGGGATGATTTATTCATTCATCCCCCGCTGAACAATAGGTATTGTGTGAGGATCGGCGCCCATGTCATGTACATGTGCAAGTAAGGAAATGTAGGAAGATTAAATATTGTACTTGAGTACTAGTTCAAGGATAAAACACTTGTATTACATCACGTACATCATGGGTGTCGAGCTATAATTAATACCTATTGTTCAGGGGAGGGGGGGTTTTTTGGTTGTACATATACAAAGTTTGAAAGGAGCTCCTCCGGAAGGCCAATCGATGGTTCACTGCAACTCAAATACCAAAGAAAAAAATATCTATAAATTGATACCTATTGTTCGGGGGGGGGGGGGGATGATCTATTCATTGAACAATAGGTATTGTGTAAGGTTCGGCGCCCATGTCATGTACATGTGCAAGTAAGGAAATGTATGAAGAGAAAATATTGTACTTGAGTAGTTCAAGGCTAAAACACTTGTATTACATCACGTACATCATGGGCGTTGATCTGTCATTGATACCTAATGTTCAGGGGGGTGGGGGATGATCTATTCATTGATTCATCCCCCGTTGAACAATAGGTATTGTGTAAGGCCCGGCGCAGACAGAGCCGACTCGACCCGATCCGACTGGTTTTCAGCCTGATTAACTCAGTATGCGCTGCCTCAGGACTCCGGTTTTGCCAGTCAAGCGCCAGTCGGAGGTCATTCGAGGCCGATTCAACACGTTGGTTCGGCTCCGACTTAGCGAAACTGACTCTAGCCTGACTGAAAACCAGTCGGATCGGGTCGAGTCGGCTCTGTCTGCGCCGGGCTTAAGGATCGGCGCCCATGTCATGTACATGTGCAAGTAAGGAAATGTATGAAGAGAAAATATTGTACTTGAGTACTAGTTCAAGGATAAAATACTTGTATTACATCAGGTACATCATGGGCGTTGATCTGTAATTGATACCTATTGTTCGGGGGGGGGGGGGGGGATGATCTATTCATTGATTCATCCCCCGTTGAACAATAGGTATTGCGTAAGGATCAATGCAGGAATTAATTTTTCATTTTAGGGGGCTACTTTTCCAATCCAATGGATACCCAGAAATTGTTCACATAATACCCTGTGGTAATTTAAGGGCTACTTACTGATTTCAGGGGGCTATTTTGAAAATTAGGGGGTTAAATCGCCCTCAGCCCCCGTTTATTTCCTACCCTGGTAAGGATCGACGCCCATGAAGCACATGTGCAAGAAAGGAAATGTAATGAAGAGAAAATATTGTACTCGGCTTGTTCCAAGGGGAATGAAGGGTAGATGGGGTAGGGAGGGGTAGGAGTTGGGGAACAATACAAAACCAAAGGGAAAATCTATGAAAAAAGAAATACAAAAACAGAATACAATGTGTGCCTCCCCCCCCCCCCCCCCTCCCCCCTCCCTAATCAGTTCAACCATACTTTGCCACTGGCTAACATGTACATGAGCATGAATGAAGAGAAAATTTGGTAATATTTGAATAGTACAAGGATAACATGTTACATTAATTAGATTTATAACCTGTTAAATATTCATTTGTGCCTAGCACATCTTCAAATTGTTGTTCAAATAATGTAGAAAGCATGCAAGAATCCCTGGGGTGGGGTGATGGGGGTGGGGGGGGGGGGGGGGGGACTCACATATTGTGGTAACAAAGGTATGCGCTGCTTCAAAGACCCCTTTTTTCAGAGCCAACAGCCATTAATGTATGCAATTTTGTAGGGGCTCAGTAGCCGCTCAGAAAGTCTACAAAATGGGCTCTCCCTTAATTTTTTCTTTTCTTCAGATGGCCAAAATTACACGTCAAATATTTTCTTACCATAGACTTGTGTGTTTAAATAGTTAGTGGCCAAAACAGAGTTTCTAGCTTATTTCTAGTGGCCAAATGACATTTTAGGTGGTCATTGGCTCCCTGACCACTGCTAAGGGCGAGCCCTGATAGTTGTCCCTGTTATCTTGCTGAGCACTACGTGGCAAACTTCCTGTTCCCACGCCCCACTGTGGTTTTCTGTTTTGAATTAATAACCCGTTCCCTACGAGTTTGTGAAATCCCCATAGACTTTGCACACAACCCACCCGATTTTCTGTTTTTCCCTCTATAGTCTCAGATGAAGGAGATGTAAGCACCGTCAAACCGTCAAGTCCCAAAATTGAAGTTGCTCCAAAAGGAAGCTTTGATGCGTTGGAGGTCAACTTAAATTGAGTTTTTGGTTAGTTCTGATATTAGAACACATATATAGCTGATAACCTGTTCAGACTCTTTTTTGTTGTTTTACTCTCTCCTTTTTTTCTCTGGTTTTTACTCTTTAGTCCCTGATGAAGGAGATACCATCACCATCAAACCTATTCCAAAGATTGAAGTTACTCCGGAAGGAAGCTTTGATGCGTTGGAGGTCGACTTAAATTGAGTTTTAGTTAGTTCTGATATTAGACCATTTAGCTGATAAACTATTCCGACTCTTTTTTTTCTTTCTCTCTCTCCCTTTTCTCTCTGTTTTTTTAACTCTATAGTCTCAGACGAAGATGTAAGCACCGTCAAACCAAGTCCAATGATTGAAGTTGCTCCGAAGGGAAGCTTTGGTGCGTTGGGGTCTTTAGCGGCCTGCTATGATTCAGACAGTGAAGAGAATGATCCACCGGGAAGCAGTAAGTATTATTACTGATCTAAGTTTAACCCTTTCCTTATAACAGACTTTGTACATAACCCATCAGGTACTTGTAAGGAATGGGTTATTCTACCGTATTTGCCGGTGTACTAACCACGCTTTATTCCTGACAGAAGAACCTTGCACGAAAAGGGGTTTGTGCCCAATACACTGACATAGGGAAAATTGGATGTACGGTAAAGAATTATTTTTTAAAATTCAACCTACTACCGATCGGTAAAGGCCCTATCTCACGGGCGGAGACGTCGCCGCGACTGCCGCGACTGATCAGTCGCGGTAGTCGCGAGACCCGAAAATGGCTTGCAATCTCATCAAGGCGACGTCTCTGCAACGTCTCCAGACAAGGTGACAACCAATTCGCCCGGAAGTCGCGGGGAAGTCTCTGCGACTTCTCCGCAATGTCTCTGCGACTTCTCCGCAATGTCTCCGGCAGTTGGGGCAAGGTCTCCGCAACATCTCCTCTCAGTCGCCTTGGTCTCCAGTAGGTCTCGGAGACGTCGTGGAGACGTCGCGGACAAAATTAGTCTCTGCGAAGCCGCCGCAACGGATGGAGACGTCATGGAGACGTCTCCGAGACCTGCTGGAGACTGGAAAAGTAAAAAAAAAATTGAACATGTTTGATTTCCCCGCGACTCCCCGGAGACCCGGCTAGTCTCCAGGAGATGTCGCGGAGACGTCTCCGCAACCAGCGGAGACTCGAGTCGCCAACAGGTTGCCAACTACATGTAGTCTCCAGGCCAGTGAGATAGGGCCTTAAGAAGTAAGTTTTCCTAATAATAATGATAATAGGTTTGATTTATGTAGCGCTCGATATGATAGAATATCATCTCTATTCTCTATAAAGCACTTTACACTATTATTACCCCAATCATACGTGTAAGATACAATGTCAGCCTGCATGCATTGTGTGCACCATCTCCACTCCCTGGGGAGCTTTCATATCGATTGATCATACTATAAACTAATTAATTGTATGATCAATCAATTGATCGTTACAAGATTAATCAGGGCCCTGGAAGGATTCTTTAACAAAATGTTGGTTGACCTATTTTTATCATAAATAATTTGAAAACAGGGCAAGGTACGTGTTATTTGACTGTCTGGTAATGTATGTATTAAACTGAACAAAAATAATACATTTAAAAAAACATGCAGCAATATGAAACACTCTGAAGATTAGCCTATTTTTTAATCATAAAACCTTTTGAAAAAGGGCAGTGTACAGTGATTTAATTGTTTTGTGGTATATTCAGTATAACAACAAAAAAATTTAATGTAAAAAAAAACATGAAACACCTTGATGGTTAACCTATTTTCATCATAAAACAAGAATACAAAAAGGACAGGGTAAATATGACTGAACCATGTTGTAATGTATTTATTAAACTGAACAAATCTATAAAAAGCATACAAGTGACAAAATAAAACACTGAACGTTAACCTATTTTTACACAGTTGGCTTGCGCTAACACCATGTAGGAAGGGAGAGAATGGAGATTCATGAGGACTGTTGGTATTATTTTGGGGTAGTCCTGAAAGGATTATTGTTTTTCTTCCTGTAGTTCCTTGTAGTTCGAAAGCAAGCTCCTCCTACCACCCTCCCTCCCCTCACAATACTTATACCAGCGCTGTAGTTTCTTTTTAGAACTACAAGCTCAAGAAAGAATACCAACGATCCTTTCGAGGACTACCATACCGTAGAACACCATCGTCAAGCACCCCCCAAGCACCTATACGCATCTTGCTTTTAAAGACGTTTCCATGAGATTCACCTCCATTATTATCCTCATGAATATTCCTCACCATTATTTGCATTCTTGATTCAAGTTTCCCGTTTGGAGAGAGAGTGGGCGCTCTTTAAAAGCAAGATGCATATTGGTGCTTGGGGGTGCTTGACGATGGTGTTCTACGGTAGTCCTTTTTAGGACTACCCTAGAAAGAATACCAACGATCCTTTCGAGGACTACCATAGTCCTTTTTAGGACTACCCCAAAAGAATACCAACGATCCTTTCAAGGACTACCACAGTCCTTTTTAGGACTACCCTAGAAAGAATACCAGCAGTCCTTCTCAGGACTCTCCTCCGATCCCTCCCTTCTTACATGGTGCTACCGCAAGCCTCTGGGTCTCTACATCACCATGGAAACCGGTATTGATGAACAACATCTAGCCTATTTTTATCAAAGTTTAATTTAAAAAGGGGAGGTTACAATTATTGAATTGTCTTGTAGTATACATGTATTTATAAAACTTCAAGAGAAAAAGAGAAAAAAAAAACATGGAACAATATCACACCCTCTGTTTGTTAATCTATTTTTATCAAATTAAAAGATTCCAGAAAGGGCAGGGTACTTCCATGTGTGATTGAACTGTCGAGGAATGTAGTTATAAAACTTTTAAATAATCATAATGTTTTATTTAAAAAAAAAGCATGGGACAATAAACATTGTATAAACTAGCACAATAATCATTAAACTAACAAGAACTTCAAGTTTGTGAACTTCAAGTTTGTGAATACGATGTACCTGTGAAAAAACGTGAAAAAACGTAGGCAGAGAAGAAAGAGAGTGAGAAATGGTGCATGCATGCATGCGCTTCCAGCAACAATGGGCACATTATTAAGGGCATTGGTCATGCCCCAGATAACAACAGTGGGATTTTTCATGTCGTTACACATTTGGATAAAAGCGAGTCGGCCCCCCTTTGTGCGGCAAACTATGTCACGGCTTAACAAACTAGGTCCAGGAAATGGAGTATTGAGAGGAGTGATAATAGTATTGGGTACAATCGATCGATGGGTGGGTGAATTAAAAGCAATTTTTAAATAAAAGTATCAGAATTAAATCTCTAAAGATAAAAGAGAAAGGTTCTATCCCTTTACCAGTACCTGCCGTGACCTACATTTTCACAAGTCGAGAAGGAGTGTTGTTCGTTGTTCATACCATACATAGCATTTAAGCAAATAGAGGGGGCTCCCGGAAAAGTGGACAATGAAAAAGCGGGCCAAGAAAAATAACAAACACATTAATAACGCTGAAAAAGATAGATAAATTCCACCTTTGTTGCATCTCTATACATTTATTGAAATGTCTACGTTTTTTTCCCAAGGTTATTTGTTAATAAGTATTAATAGTTATTGCCCTTTTTTCACATGATCAACGAATATTGCTATTTGTATGTCGCACGAAGAGGTAATTTCAAAAGTAGGTTAACGATGGATAGAAATTAATATACTCGCGATAGCCTACTAAAAGTTTCCAATCATTCAGTGTCAAGATAATTGCTTTTCATCACAATTTAATAATGAATCGGATTTGAATGTAAATTAGGACATCATTTGATTTGCCAACATTAAACCGATTCAGTGAAATTGATATTGTCATATTAACAGGCTTTCTCTAAAGCCTCAAGCCCAAGAAGTTACGGGACTTGCCACAAATCGATTTAAGAAATGATAGTTCAACTGATCATTGTTTCAAACTATTAATTCAGTGGATTCGTGACAAACCTTTAGACCACTATCTTTTACGTTGCACTCAAGTCGTTGCTGATTTGGCAGTAGAACTCTCCCACTTCCCTGAAAAAATGTATATTAATTAAATCTATAACATTCAACCAAACGATCTGTCAACATATTTTAAATATGAATTTCAATGAATATACATGCAGCAGTTAATCAACTCGAATGAAAAGCTGCAAGGAAAATAGATAGCGATAGAGGGTAGCAGACTCGTTCGTGTCAGTTGGCAACCGTTTTTCTATTTTAAGCCAGATCAAATAACGAAAGGAGCACCGACCTTTCGGCAGTTCTTATACATTGTTCCTTAACGTGATTCAAATAGCCTAGTTAGTGTTTGCAAAAACAACCAGTGGTAAATTAAAACGACTAGTAGAAACGATATCGATAGAAGAAAGCAGACCGGTTGGAGATAGTCTGGTATCGTTTTTCTCTTCTTTTCAAGCGGGCCAATCGGAGCAAAGATTGAAAGGACTGCCGACCTTTCCAAAACAACCAGATAATGCGAAAAACAACCGGAAGAGAATTAAAACGCCAAGTAAAAACGATATCGATAGAGGGAAGCAGACCGCTTACAATTGTTTTTCTCTACTTTTTAAGCGGGCAAATCAGAGCAAAGAACGAAAAGGACTGCCGACCTTTCGGCAGACCTTTTCCCTCCCCGCACGTGAACCTTGTCTTCTATTGACGACGGTTGGTGGTTATGTAGGCCAGCCTCAAAAGTGGTCACTTAAAAACTATTTGTTCTCATGCAAGAGCAGATAACTATCGGCTCCTATTCATCATCACCCAAATATCTGGGCCACGTTCCGTTGAGGAATTACGATGGGATTGTCTGTTAAGCTCCTTTAATTAAATAGAGCGGCAACAAATCAACATTCATTCATTTCCCAGACTTTGCTATAACAAATGTGCCCGATATGACACTTAGTTGGCATTTTATTTTTTTCACAGTTGGGGTGAAATAATGCGAACTGATAATTATTTTTCTTTCTATATAATTTCTTTGGTGCGGTGTACTGTCTGAAATTTTTCTTACCAGTAGGGGGTTCTATGGTACCCAGCGTAGGAAGATAAAAGCGCATTTTTATCGTTAACGAAAACACCACACCTGGATAATAAATAGGCCGCTTTTCCGGGGCAGGCACTAAAGGGCACGTAGGCGTAGCTCGATGTAACAATGACGAACGGGATAGCGTGTTAAGGTTTGCAGAGCATTGTATTCTATTTTAGACGATAACAATGATAAATTTGATATCGTATTAGTTTCGAACCTTTCTTCTCAGAAAGAACAAATAAGAAAGAAAAAAAGTACTTTCTTGACCTCTATCCTTTATATCCTATCGGCTACGGGAAATCGGTCGCCTGCATGTTAAGTCTATAGGAATTTACCGTCCGGGGGGGAAGCGGGTTAACCGGAAAGATACCGATTTCAAACGGGTGTGAGCAATGTTTTCACGTATGCTGCCCACGAAGATGACAGTTCTTTTCAAGGCCGCCACGGTTTCTTTGTTCGGGGCCCTCCTTTACCTTGACCTAGATTCAAATGTAGACAAAAGAGATTTAACCGTCTCACAACAGCGCCATTTAAACAGCCATTCGGTTATTGCATGTATCATGTGCTAATAGTAAGGATAGGGCTATCAATAACTGTTGAATGCAACATTGGTCCGTAACCTTTTTTCGAGACCTATTTTTAGCGGATTAGACCGAAACCCGGGGTTTCATGCTGGGACGCATTGTGCCGTGCAAGTAGCGCTGTTAGTCATTCAGTCAATTCGAATTAGAGCGCCAACGTAAGACCATAAATTACGGCAGTAGTCCACAACCTTTCTGGACCTTTCTGGACCTTTTTTAGACCTTTTCTGGACCCTTTCCTACTGGATTGAACCCAAACTTGGGAGCTTTCAGGTGGGACGCATAGTGAGCTGCAAGTAGTGCTGTAGTATCTCGGGTATTTCTGCTGAGAGGACTTACTTAGACCATAGATTACCACTTTTCTTACTGTATTGGACCCAAACTCGTTAAATTTCATGCTGAGAAGCGTAATTGGGAGCATGTAGTGCTGTAGTATCTCAGTTGTTTCTAATGAGAGCGCTAACTTATACCCCGTCTTAATAGGCACAAATAGTTGGGGTGACGTCCTGCCCCGTATGCAAGTATGCAAGTCTCCTACCCCGTTCCTATTAAGACGGTTCATTCGGGGTAATGTCAGGCCTACGTCGGGGTGAGTTTCAACCAAGTCGGGCCAGGGTGAGGTTTTGGTAATGTCCGGACGTCACCATTACAAAAGACCTATTAAGACAGGGGTAATGTGGTTACCCCGGGTAGATGACGTCAGTCGGGCACCGACCCCCGTGTTGCGCCAGCAGGCAGAGGAGGTGCCGTTGTCATGGTAGTAACTCACCCGTGTGAGGTTTGTGTGGGTGACCGAACGAAGCCAGTATCCAAAAGTTCACCCCATGTTCTGCGACTAGACCACCAACTGTTTCTCACCCTGACGTAGCCAGGGTAACATTGAGGTAAGGTCTATTAAGACGGGGCTTTAGACCGTAGATTTCAAAAGCGCCCGGCAACCTTTCTGGACCATTTTTTCAATTACCGGACTGGACCCAAACTTGTGGTTTCAATCTGGGACGCATCTATGCAAGTACTGCTGTTACAGTAGTTATTCAGTCATTTCAGATTAGAAGGCTCACTTAGGCTGTGTATTATGACAGTGGTCGGCCACCTTTTCTGGACTATTCTTACTGGACTGGACTGGACCCATCACTACCACCACCTCCTCTACTTTCATTACCACCACCACTACCACTGATAAAACTCCATTACCACGAAAGCCACAAATCCGCTACAACTGCCAATACCAATTTTACCACTGCCGATGCTGCCGCCATTACCACCACCACCCACCACCACCACTACCACCACCACCAACACCACTACCACCACCACCACCACCACCACCACCACCACCACCACCACCACCACCAATTACACAACTACCACCACCATATCTGTTGCCGCACCTGGCACAAATCCATTACCACTACACCTGCCGAAAATCACTTTTACCACTGCCGTCATTGCCGCCACTATCACAGCCACCACAAGTGCCACTAACAACACCGTCACTAAAAGTTCACAACTCCTGCCATCACCACCATCACCACCCACCCCAATAGACAACCATTACCACAGTTTCTATGACCTGTATTCACCATCACATAGTTTAATGCTGCTACCACTAATACTACTACTACCACCGCCACAACTACTGCTTCTACTACAATTTCACCACCGATATCACCACTACCAATGCAAAACTGTCAATACACAGAACAAAACCATCACCATCACTGCCACAACCACTACCATCACTGCCAAAACCACCACCACCACCACCACCACTACCACCACCACTGACCTGTAGTCACATCTCATAATTTAATGCTGCTAACACTTCTTCTACTACCACCACCATAACTACTACTTCTACTACAATTCCACCACCTATTTAAATGCTACCAATGTGTAACTGTCAATACATAAAACCATCACAACCACTACCACAACTACCAACACAATCACAACCACTACCACCGCCACCGCCACCGCCACCGCCACCGCCACCGCCACCGCCACCGCCACCGCCACCGCCACCGCCACCGCCACCGCCACCGCCACCGCCACCGCCACCGCCACCGCCACCGCCACCACCACCACCACCACCACCACCACCACCACTACCACTACCACTACCACTACCACCACTACCACCTCCACCTCTACCTCAATTACCACCACTACCACCACTTATTGTCACCACTACCACCACTTCATTTGAAACCAACCACAGTCATCAATTTCATATGTACAGGATATGTTGTATTGCTTTTAAAAGCCGTAATTTAGCTGTATTGTATGACTACTGAATGTAGTCTCGGGTGTTTACAAAGCAGCGTGGTAAAGCCTTATGCCAAATAACACGCATTGTAGTACAGTATTCCCCACAGAGTTTATACAGTAGAACGGTAGAACCCATTCCTGTTCTAAGGCAATTTGTTCATTGATGTTTCTGTGGCACTGTTCTTGTAGTGTTAAACCGTTCAAGACTATTTTATTTTTTGTGTAACATGCCTTCATCATAGAACCAAGCCCAAGTTTTTTAGGACCAGTCCTTGATTGTAATTGTCTTCCTAGACTTGGATATTATGCATTCTCCATAGACCACGGGATCAGGACCAGACCGTACCGGGATAATTAATTAATGCTACAAAAATCTGTTGTCACTGCTTGTAAAAGGCATTGATTCAGGTACTGACCAACACAGGGTCCTATGACCAGTACCCCCCCCCCCCCCCCCCACAATCCTCCTCTCCCCACACACATACAAGTGACCTGCACCTTCCCACTAAAAGCACCCCTGAGAATTTGGCAGTGACGTGTCAATGGGAAATGTTCACGTTTCAATTAACGTGAAATTGTTATAAAGTTTCACGTTCATTCAAACGTGCTAATTAACACTTCAGGTATAGACCTAAACAGGGTCTTTTGATCATTAATCCCCCCTCCCCATCCTCCCCCCTACACACACATACAAGTGACCCCCACCTTCCAAATAAAAGCACCCCAGAGAATTTGGCAGTGACCGTCAATGGGAAATTTTCACGTTTCAATTAACGTGAAATTGTAATATAGTTTCATGTTCATTCAAACGTGCTAATTCTTCAGGTATAGACCCAATCAGAGTCCTAAAGTATGACCATTAACCCCCACCCCCCCCCCCCCCCAATCCTCCTCTCCCCACACATATACACGTGACCCCCACTTTCCCACAAATAGCACCCCTGAGAATTTGGCAGTGACCGTCAATGGGAAATGTTCACGTTTCAATTAACGTGAAATTGTAATATAGTTTCATGTTCATTCAAACGTGCTAATTAACACTTCAGGTATAGACCCAAACAGGGTCCTACAGTATGACCATTAACCCCCCCCCCCTCCCTCCCTCCCTCCCCTCCCTCCCCTCCTCCCCTTCACATATACACGTGACCCCCACCTTCCCACAAATGACACCCCTGAGAATTTGGCAGTGACCGTCAATGGGAAATGTTCACGTTTTAATTAACGTGAAATTGTAATGAAGTTTCACGTTCATTCAAACGTGCTAATTAACACTTACATGCATTTTTAAGTGGTCTTCTAGAAAGAAAAAAAGGAAACGTTGCAAATAAGGGGGGAAAAAACAAATCCCAGGAGAAATACGGTAAAATAAATTATATGCCATATCACGGTATTTGCAAATTGTATTTCCACGTTATAATGCATCTACATTACAGATTGAACGTGGTGTTTTACCGTAAGTGTGAGATGCTCGACAATAGCGTTTAAGTTCAGTTTAAGACCTTTTGATGACCTGAAAGTAATCCCAATCATTAAAGGTAACGATAAACATAATATATTTTCATTTTCATTGTTTAATTGTTCAAAAAATTGTTGCTAATCTGTTGTCGTTGTGTGTAGATCAAGGAATGGACTAGCCTACGTCTGGCTGGACCATCATATTTGTGCTAAACTGACTTGATTCGACTTCTTCCAGATATTCACATCATTTAAAGAATAAGAGGAACTAACTCGTTGGTAACCTCTTCCGCATCTTTCAGGTGGTTTAGTGGTCGGTGTCCTTGAGTAAGATTAGGGTTCAAACCTCGCTTGCATTCTAGTTCGGTCTTCTGCTTCTGCAAAGCAATCTTGACGTGAAGCATTTCATTAATTTCCCTCTCTACGTGTACTTCCCTTTAAATCATTGCACATCAATAGGCGTGAATGTATTATTTAGATGGTTATCTCGGGTTAAATTTAGAAATGGCGCCCCCATGATTTCAGTGTCGGGGTGCTAGCTGCACTTCTCGCGTGCAGAGAAAAAGGGCGAAAACCTGTGTTTACCGGGGCATCTGCATAGCACACCAGGAATTTGGACTCTATTTGTCTCTTAGGTGGTGAGACCTTTGGTCTATTGTCAGCGAGTTTTTTCGGCTTTGTAACCACTAGAGATCTCGCGGGAATTCTTAGGGGTGGGGAGCGCGATAATGATCGTGGCAATGATAATTGTCGTTGATCAGGTGACTAAATCCCTCACAACAAGGCGCTATGAGTGATGGGAATGGCCGGGATACAATAGGCTGTAGCTTCAAGGACCGGGCCTCCAGGACTCGCCATTTCCCATGCCTTTCGTGCGTGCTTTAAACTTCCGCCATACTTTTCGGGGTTGGCGGGGGTAGATCGTCTGTAATTGCCAACTGGTGCGTGTATTATTGGGTTTGTTTGTCATTGTGCTTAGAATTCAATGCCCATGAGATTTTATTTGCGTATTGTTTTCCTTCAGGTCTTGCGGCACGGCAGGGGATTTACGAGGGAACCAGACCTTTTTCGGGGTTGAGTCGGATCGATTTCGAAATCGCGCCCAAATGGTACATTGGCATCACTGAAGCAATGCAGAACAAACTATTACTTATAACTTCGCCCTTGGTCCTTCATCTTTAGTATCCATTGTCGGGAATTTTTTTTCTTTCTGTTGGCGGTTTTTCAATCCGTTTAGCCGGCGGTTCTGATTTCACGACTGCCATTTATCACTTAAATATATATATTTTTCGGTTGATACGCTTTATCCTTTCCCCGTGTCACTTTGACCTTGATTAGGGTACGGTTACGGTCACCACACCTTTTTACGAATCCCCAAAATGTCTTGCGAACCAAAATGGACACGTTTTAAAGTTCTCCTTCAGCCAACAACCTTTTCTTTCTATAACTTCTAAGGTTTAATAAGTCTGTTTGTGTGTGTGCATGTGTGTGAACACGTCTGTTTGTGTGTTAATACATTTGCATGTTCATTATTCAAATGTGTGCCTGTATGTGTGACTCCAAATAAACATTGGCCCCCTGGCCCGTGACATCTAAAACTGCGCCAGGCCACCAAAATTGTTCTTATATAAATTGTACTTGCCCGATTAGGTAACAAAGTATAAAGGATTTTTAAAGGTTTTTCTTTAATTTGGGCCCCCAAATGTTTGTTTTCGGCAAGTAAACGTGCATAGGTTTCTATTTTACTTGCCTGTCCTTGCTACCATGAACTAAAATTAATTTATAGCATTGTTTTATGTTTGTGTTTTCACTTAAACCGTTGAAGATAACGTAGCATAATCCATTATTCACAGCTCAAGCGTTATTGGGGCCTTGAGTTTGTGTGTGTATGTGTGTGTGTGTGTGTGTGTGTGCGAGAATGTGTGCATGTATGTTTGTACAATATACATGCGTGTGTGTGTGTGTGTGCATGTAGTTAAAACTAAATTAGGTTCAAAACTATATATGCATCTTTATCTTGTATGATTGTAACATATTTCACATCGAACGATATCTTTTTAAGTAATAGAGGGCAAAACCTGTATTTCATAAGAACGCAACAATGTAAGAAGAAGCAAAAATTGGTCCTATAGAGGGCGCTTTTTAGAAAAAAACTATTCAAACCAGTTTCAACTGCATAAACAGTTTTTGTTATTATTATTTTTCATGATTAATATTGATTTCATACTTACCCCTTCTAAAAACTGAATTCTATAGAATCAACCAAGAGTCCTGTTCAAAGTGCCATGGTTATTGATAGTCAAATGAGGGGGCGGGGTCTAGTTAATGTATTCAAAGTAGGCGGAGACTGCTAGTCAGAGAGGGGGTGTGGCCACTATCTGGCTCCCTTCAACCCGGTATGTCAATAGAGTGAGTGCCTCACTTCTGAAGTGGGGAAAAAAAAACAAGGACCAGAGATTGCTCGGTTTAGGTCTCTCAACCTTTTTATCACCTACCTCCCTGAACCCGATGGGGTTCGAGAAAAAGGACGGCTGCTCTCTCCCTAAATCCGAGGCTTTAATGCCCATCAGTTACCCAAGCCAATTAAGACAACTGTTATCTGGAAAATAAAGAGATGTCAGCACTTGAATACAACTCAAATACAATCAGGCCCCCGTGCACACAAAGCGAGGAAAATTGATATCAAAAATAAATATGATCATAACCATAAAATGTTTTTCACGTTTTTGTGACAGAAAAGTCACGCACATGACTTTTATGTGTTCTGGGGAAAATGGAAAAATGGAAAATGGAAAAAAGGGTTTCATGGCGCTCGGCGTTTGAACAAAAGGATCAAACTCAAAAGAAAGAAACAAACTTCAATATGGAGTTGGCCATTAGGGACAGTCACCTCCAAGTTATTTCATAAATGAAATATGCTATTAATTTTCCTTACGTAGATTATAATTAGAAGAAGATAATGAAATATTCCAGAAGTGTTTTCATATAATTCTACGAAAATAATTGCGTGTCGTTTGCAAGTGGCGTTAAGGAAGTGCAAAACTTCAATACTTGGATCGTATGACTTTATAATCGCTTTTTGATGCAAATTCAAGTTGTAGCTTTGCCTTTTTCTGTACACGTGTGTACTTCGTTATAGTCTTCTTCCTCATGTTCATCTTCTTTCCCTTTAATGCATACTGCCGATAGGGCAACTATCTAACAAAGCATGATCTCAACACCACACCCAATCAATTACGTCGAGAAATCGAGCTTGACGTTCTTTGTCCCATTACATTTATCACAAATCATGAATGTATTGTCACAACTGACACATGCTATTTTGTAGAAAAAAAAAAAATTTATATGTCTAGATCAGCCATGGGGAGATTGAGGTACATTGTACATGTAGTTGTATATGTATATTTGAACATGCTATAATTTACAAACGGGAATAGATAATACTAAATATTTTGGTTGACATTTAGTGAAAATTCTAAAAATATATATAAGATGAAGAAAAATACTTGAAAACTGCTAATCTAAGTAATGTTAAACATTGGCAGTGTAATATAAATGAGTTGGTTTCCAAATATGAATTTCGTTTCATTTTCCATTATTTACTTTCTAGTGATAACATTTATCCAAAATTTATATCAAAATATTTTCACTAACTAGAAATAATCATTACTGGGCAGGCACTATTTACCAACTCCATAGAAATTATGATTTGATTATGAAATATGATTACTCTACACAACTATTTGTCCAGTTATTAAAGAAAAAAAATGTGAAAAGGTTGCTGACTTTATTGTGCTTCCAGCAATAAAAATTTCTTATTATTTAATGGAATTTTTTTGTATGAATGAATGTATATGTTCATCCATTTGTTTGGGAGAACCATTCAGCATGAATCGCCCCCAAATATGCAACTGTATTTTGTTTTCTCCTGTGAAAGAGAAAGAAT
The DNA here is from genome assembly GCA_037951105.1 of Echinarachnius parma. Lineage (NCBI taxonomy): Eukaryota > Metazoa > Echinodermata > Echinoidea > Clypeasteroida > Echinarachniidae > Echinarachnius > Echinarachnius parma. Next base: position 49,767 of record JBAMJV010003509.1, read on the forward strand.
TCCATTAACGCAAATTCTCATAAAATTTCCACTTGTGATGAGGGTACTTATTAAAGTCGATTTAAGTATTCTTTGCAGACAATGGTAACACAAACATAGCACTGGTTGAATGCTCATCTGTAAATGATTCATTTTTAATAACTAAATGGTGAACGAAATGAAATATCATAAACTCTTTTTAATTGACAAAGGACCATTCAATAAGAGTTCTATTGTCTTCAGTGAATTAATGATGATATGTGACCGGCTCTAGCAAAACCCGGCACTTGTCAGTAATTCATGTTTTGAAGAAATGGGCATTTTAAGTTCACACAATGTGTGTAAAAGACCTATGATTGTAAAAATTGAAACAATCATATCTTCGCCAATTATTGACCAATTCGTTAGAACAAAGGATAAAATGAAAGCTTGTGATGAGGCCTTTTTAATGGTATGGAAATCTACATTTTGATATTTACCGACATGCGCCGGGTTTTGCTATAGCCGGTCACATATGATGATGAGAGGATATTGAAAGAAAGAATGAACAACATATAATGAACTGTAGCAGCTTTGATTGTATTCTTTCTTCGGGATCTTTCCGAATCATTAAATTAATCCACCATTGAATATGATCATTGACTGGGTCATGGTGATGATTTTTAAGACCCAATTTTGAAGGCTGTAATCAGCGGAACGATTAAACCACCAAAAGTTAACGACTTAAAATATTGATATTTTATGTATACATACAAAAAAGTATTCGACAAAAATATGAATGACAGTTGTTTTTTTTTGGTGGTAAATGACTATCACAAGTAGCAATTAAATGTATAGTTTATAGCAGTCTTGTCTTTTGAGAAGAAAGGAAACACTAAAATATGCACATTGTAGTATTATTGTGACACAGGAAAAGTAGTTGTTTCTTTGAAGATGAATCTGACTCTGTGTTTCTTACTGCGTTACTCTTCAAAGTTTTTTGTTGTTGTAACTTTGAATCCTCGCTTTTCTTTTGACATTGAGCATCATTTAAGGACATGGACAATGCATGGTTGGTTGGTCAATTATTTGTTTTTTAATGACTTGCTCAATCAATATAATGATCATTTACGGTTTGCCCTTTATCATCGCCATCCGAGAGACGCAGCCAAGATTCAAACCCGGGCCGATTTGTGCGAAGAGCAGAGCACTGACCTCTAGACCAGATCGCCTCGTGATACTTGAAGATATAGCCTTGAGAAGAGTGTAATGTTTTGTTTAATTCTTGGGGAATAACTATGGCTACTTGAACAAGGTAAAGACTTTTAATAAGAAGAAAACCTTACATTAATATTGTAGAGTGGGTTCATCTTCATTAATGAATAACGTAAACATTCTTCAGTTTACATACTATATAAATACTATATAATGTAGGAGATGGATATTTAGACATTCAGACTCAAACTTGGCATGGAATGGTTTGGTATTATATCTTCATGCAGTATTTTTATGCGAAGGTTGTGCGTTTGATGTCCAAACTGGCACGTTTGTCCTTCAGCAAGACCAAATTGCAACTCATTCGCAGCTCTCTAACCAGTTGGACTTACATGTAAGTGGGTACTCGGTAGGAATTGAGGGTGTTTGTAAAGCATGTGTATGCTTTTAACATGTATCCTTGCTAGATTGCTTTCCAGGGAGTAGAACAAATGTTGTTAGTATTTACATCTATGTCTTTCAGTACTTTTTACCGAATCCCAACTTTACTGCTTGCTCTCTTTCCAGGTGCAACTATTGATGGGTTCTCAGTATACATTTTTTCATTTTTCATTTTCGTCAGTACAACCACTGAATGGAATTAAACTTCTTCAATCTACAGTAAACCAGCCCTCACTTCATACATTCCATAATGCGCTAGCTAAGGACCCTTCTGTCCTTTATAGGGGCTAGCCACTCTCTCAGACCCACCTCCAGTTAAAACTCCTATGGAGTTTTCAGGAGGATTAAACTACCAAGTACCAAGTAGGGATTGAGGGTGTTTGTAAAGCATGTGTATACTTGCTTCTAATAGGTTGCCTGGCTAGAATGCTCTCCGGGCAGTAGAAAGAAAAAAATGCAGTTCAAGTGCAGTTTGATTATGTGTGTATTCAAAATGCGTAATAGGCGATCTCTGCCAAAATTGTGAGCGTGCAGCAGATTTTAAGCGTGTCATTTTATAGCGTGCAGATATATTTCGCAAGCTTAATTCGGGGAGAGATCGCATATTAAGTTTGCCGCTAGCTAGGCGCAAGCTACATGTAGTCGCTGGCTTGCGGCACGCGTAGATTTCTGTAGGGGGTGGTACAATGTGTACATCGCATTGTCCGTAGACCACGCCCAAAGTATGAGGGGACCAGTCCTGAATGGCTAAACTATCCTACTGTAATATCTACTGACTAAAGTTATGAAATATCAGAGTGGTTGAGTTGCATTTTGTGTGTTTGTGTCTGTGTGTGTTCAAGTAGGTCCCGGCCTGTTCATGTCTGTTTCATTTTATGCGCGTACGTGCTTGCGATCATAATACAGATTGGCGCCAAGATTTCGCCAGATGCTTCTTGACATCATCACTCTGTTTGTATAGATCTGCATTTTTAACCCGTTGAAGATGAGGTGCAGAATATTTTGGGCTCGGAGTTGTGGACTCTTGAGGTTGTGTTTTGTACCAAACTTATAAAATCGTCTTCAACCGGTTAAATGTAGTATGTACAAACGAATGTGAAGCCATGCTTGGAATGGTCTATGATTGATCGTATGTGACAGGGATGTATTGTAGAATGGGTTTGTCAGCCCGGCGTTAATAATTTAATTAGCGCTCCCATGGGTTGCCATGTTTTGCCTCCCGGTTACAATGAGGTCCACCTGCGGTCCAAAAGACTAGATTCCCACAGGGACCCGAAATTTGGACCTGGCCTGTTTGTGGGCTCAATAGCTTTGACCGTGACTGATTGGGACCGGGCACAATGTTCCCCCAAAATGGAATCCGATGAAGTATGGTAGAAGTACGGTCCCAGAGGACGGCTTTCGTTTTGTGTTGCAGGGTTTTCTCGACTTTGCTTGTCAAAGGCGGTGGGGATTTATGGCGATGTCGATAACATATATCATGGGATTAAAATCGGTAGACATTGTGTGACTATCGCTGTAGGACAGTCATACTTTTATGAAAATATGCTTTTGACTATGAACCGGACCGCACTGGTGCGTGGAGGATGGTACTAAATATGGATAATGAATTATTTTTTCCTCTATGACCGCCGCTCTCGATAAATCAATAAAGAAGATAAGTTCGTGACAGTTTCTATAGTTTTTTGGATCAGGGATTACCTAGGTTAATTCATCCGTCGAATTTGTCGCGCATTTATGTCGACGGCTGGGAAGCAATGTTCGGCGACTATTTATCGATAATTAATCCCAGCTGGAGGCAGGGATGACCTGTTTTTTATTGAATTTCACTCAGTTTTATTCATTTACCTCGGCAGAGATTTATTGGTGCCTTATCGTTAATGTTCGGGACCGCATTCCCACAGTGGACTTGCGCTCATGCCATGTTAGCAAGGATAGAAGTCTGAAAACGCAGTCGTAATCCTGCCTCGCAGCAGTAAGAGACATTTTATCAAAACACGACAAACACCAAACTCTGCGGGATTGCTGCTCGCATGCGGCAGACATGTTATTTCTGCGCCATTGAACCGCCGCGTCGGGTTTCACGAACTGGAAGCTGCAACCTAGCGTAACTGATTTGTTTGCGCGGCCTCGTCCACATTCTTGCGTATTTGAACTTATTGTTGACACCTTATGTTGTGGAACCTAAATTTTTAAAAGATAATGAAAGATCTTTCCTCTTGAACCTGCTGTAAAGTACTTTTCATTGTTTTACTGCCATTTACTTTGATTGACAACAGAAGGAGGTGTTTAAGGTAGTCGGTTTGATAGTATCGAGGAGAGAAAGAGATGTTCGAAACGCGTATAAATACACACACGATGGCTATGCAGGTTGGAGTGCCAAATCCAAGATGGCCGCCCGACGAAACATGAGGAAGTGGAACTGCTCTCCAAGCTCTCAAATGGGACGGATCAAAAACCTCTCCCCAGTTCTGTATAAAGCAAGCTTGTTGTGAATGTATCCAGTCACAACATGGCCATATTTGAAGTTTTCAAGATGGCGGACTATCTAAACACGATGAAGTCGAACCTTCTCCTTCAACATTTGTGCATTGAGTCCCTCGCTACCTTTGTGTGCTGATCGCTGTGTCGCTGCTGAAGTTGAACCATCGTCAGGGACAAATCTTTGCCCGTTGAGTCCTCTGCAACTTGTGTGCTTGCTCTGTGACCCTGAATAGTAATGAAGAGAAAACAACCACTGATATTACTTCATGCCTTGACAAAGACAAGCCTCTTATCTCTCATCACAATAGAGCCATAATCCATCTTTAATTCAAGCAGAACAAATCGCATGCACCTTTGAGACTTGCACTGATGTTTCCCCAGGGCATGCAGTAGGGTGTGGCGACTCCAATTGCCTTTTAACCTGTGCGCCTGTGAAATGCAGTCAATGTGGAATGCAGTCGATTACGAATGCAGCTTCAACGAGATTGCGTAGAGTTCATCACCAGTAGCAAACTGATTGTAGCTTCAAACTTCTTTCAACTCGCAATGTGTCATCCTGGAATCTTCTTTTATGCCCATCTTCAATAAACTCATCCAATAGCAGCCATGTTTTTACACAGCTTGCAGCCTTCTTATTTGCTGTCATGTAGTTCCCAAGGAAGCACCTGCAGTGACTGGCGCTATGTGGGGCCAGCATCAGAGAACTAGTATTCATCAGAGACCATGCACTTAATTAACCAATTGTTCTCTTTCCAGTTTCATGATAAATATTGATCTAGAAATTGTATCTTGCTGGTGACAAAAAAGTGGTACACAATATGCATACTAATCGCAGACAACTTACTACTACTCCAGGTTCTATGACTCAAGAGAGTTTGTTCGTCTAAGCAGATCTTGTGCCTGAGTCCGCAGCTGACCTATTGATATGCCCAATGGAGCAGAACGCATGCTCATCATGCGACTGTGTGCAAGGTCATCTTGAGCGATCTTGTGGAATCAAAGCAAAGATGTCCGAGCACTGTGAAGTGACCAGCCATGGAGTCGTATCCATGGTACCCCGTTGGTCTGTTGTCCGCTTGAAGGGAAGATTTCAACTCACAAGGCCCGATGATTGGTTGCTACAGGCAACAGGCTGCGACTTCGCATCTGGTTGCTAGGGACAGCAAGCAGCAACATCACATCGGGTTGCTACTGCCAGCATGCTGCGACATCACATCGGGTTGCTAGGGACAGCAAGCAGTGACATCGCATCGGGTTGCTACGGTCAAGAGCTTGTGACATTACATCTGGTGGCCATGGCGAAGAGCTTGTGACATCGCATCGGGTCGCTACGGTCGGCAGGATGTGACATCACATCTGGTGGTCATGGCGAAGAGCTTGTGACATCGCATCTAGTTGCTGTGGTCAACGGGCTGTGACATCGCATCTGGTTGCTACGTTCAAGAGCTTGTGACATCACATCTGCTGGCCATGGCGAAGAGTTTGTGACATCGCATCTGGTTGCTATGCATCTGGGGGCGGTGAACAAGTGACTGTTGCATCACACCTGATATCTGTGGGCAAGGAACAGGGATTAGTGGGAGTGTTAACAAAGAATTGACTTCAGACATCAGCATTCAAATAATTGTGACTGCACACATGTGTTTTACAATGATTTAACTACTTTTGTATTATGATTTTAACAATATTATTACCCAAGTCTTGCCATGAATTTTACATTCAATATTTGTTCTCACTTTTATTTTTCCATTTAGTAATACTAGTGTGCTATGTGAAATTGTTTAACTCTCATTGGATTTATATGACTGTGTGGGTATTAGAATAATTATTATATTCAAATTGTTTATCATATTAACTTGTTTATTTTTAGTAATTGTTTTATTTCATTTACATTATTTACATTTTCATTACTCTTATTCTTAAATTTGGTCATGTTTCTTTACAAATTGTTTAAATTGTTTACCCAGGGCTCCACACTTACCTTTTCTGTCAGTGAAATTATTTCTTCCCCTTTTCTGGTGGCCCGAAAGACAAATTTACTGGCCCCAAAATTGTAAAGTTATGTGAATATGTACATGATCAAGTCTATTTTATTAGATAGGGACTTCTCTGTTTGTAAGTCTGCTAGTAGACTGGTAAGAGACAACGTCACAATTAGAACCCACCCCAACGTTTAATATACCCATTGTTCGCTTCTTGCCATCTCTGTTTAGTATAACATGGATTTGACCGCTTTGGCGTCATACTAAAAGGGATCTAGTAACTTTGTTGACACGTGATGAGTGGTTGATACAATGTATATTGTTCTCATCTGATATGCCCACTGGGTATTGTGTGAACATTTCAAGTTAAACAGACTTTATATGGCCGAGTAATGAGCAAAAATGCAAAGTGACATTCACTAACTCATCGCACTCACTTTGTACACGGTTCTGACGATCCAGTGGATAGTTTAATATCTAAACACTTCAATCGTAAATATCTTTTTAATGAAAGGGAAATTTGAAAAACCAAAACCTGTCCCATGCTTCTATTGTTAATACGAATACAACAAGGTATGAGGGTACCGCTAGAATCCCAACTGGATTTTGAGGATTTGGACAATGTTACTAGATCCCTTTAACCAAGATGACAGGAAGCTAACAAGTAGGGGTGAGGGGGGAGGGAGGGGGTGGGGGGGTGGGGGAGGGACAGGGCCTTATAGTGATGTCATAATACCAATCCACTAGTTCTAGTGAACATGCTAATACAAAAAGTCCCTAATATCAGTGCGGACATGATTGCATATAATTCTGAAAATAATCTACTTATCTCAGAACAAAATGAATATTTCCGCTGCAGTCTTTGCATATTAGGGTACAATATTTCCGTGATTTATTAACCGGTTGCTTACGGGAACCGTGTGGGCTATGAACAAAGTCTATGGGGATTTCAGAACCTTGAAGTGAACGGGTTAATTCTCTTACTTTTTGCTCTAGTGCATCGGTATGACTACAGTGTTGTAAAAGCTTTCTTTGACATCAGTAATCATTATTCTCAGGAAATGTTGATACCTTGACTAACCAGGCATCATAAAAATCCCTATAGCTAGACATTCTTTTTTTTCCCCCTCTCATGACCCAGTAAGGCAAGTCGAACAGAGATGTATCACAATTTTCATGGCCAGTGCTAGTATTGGGCTGCACAAAACAATGAAAAACATTTTAGAAGTCTATTAATTTTGGTTGCCTATTTGGGTAAGCAAAAATAGTACATTTTGGTGAACTTTAGATAACTTTTGGTGGCCCTGAACCATATAGCAGGGCTTAAAACACTAGCCCAAAGTTTGATACTTTGGCCAGTGGTGAATCTTAAGAGGACCATTTTTAATTCAATTCAATATCAATTTCATTTTATTGGTCCAAAATCAGAACTTCTTTGTGTAAACGTGCATTGACATAAAATTCTTAATTAGAAGATGTATGCAGCCCAATGTGGATTACCCTAATACTTGCATTCAGTGAAGACGTAATCGTTTTACAAAAACACTACAAAATATAAAGGTACGTTTTTTAAAATAAATGTACCCGTATCAAATATGTAAAGTTTGTCGTTCCCCCCCCCCCCCCCCCCCCCACAATCTGTCTGACCATGCTTTGCCACTGGCGTCCTTATAATTATTTACATTTTCATGTACATTATGCTTGTTCTCATTACAATTAGGGTTGCCATGAGAGTAGAAACATAAGTTTTGGACTTTTGGTATTTTTTGTATCGTAAACTTAACTCTCATTTCTTTTCCTAAATAAACGTTTACTTGTAAGTTTAAACACACTCAAGTCTTCATGTATTATGTTTCCACATGATTTTAAACACACTTTGGTATGATTTCTGTATGTACTTTGAGTAATTCTTGTTCTTTTTTCCCCAAATCAATGTTGCCATTGAGATTGAAACGCATTCACATTGTTTCTTGTGATTTCAATTGTATACTTACGCTTTTAGACTTAAATGTTTTTAGAAGTATTTAAACACAGTTGCATACTTTGTTTCTTTAAAAGTAAATGTTTCGAGAGGATTTTAATCATGGGTAGTTGCTAACGATTTCAAATGTACACTTTGGCTTTTCTGACCTGAATGTTTTAAGAGGAATTTAAACACATTTGCACAGTCACTTCCTGTTGAAATTGTATACTTTATTCATTCAGACTTGAATGTTTTAAGAGGAGTTTAAACACACAATTTTGCATAGTTTCTTGCCTTTGAAATTGCATACTATGATTCCTTTAGAATTGAATGTTTTAAGAGGAGTTTAAACACAATTTTGCATAGTTTCTTGTTTTTGAAATTGCATACTTTATTCATTCAGACTTGAATGTTTGTGAGGAGATTAAACACACTTGCAAAGTTACTTGCTGGAATATTTTTGAGTGTGGGGAGTTTATATAAGCACGCTATTATGGAAAACATTATTGTCAAATATTAATTCAAGGTTATCAGCAAGCCAGACTGGTTGTAAAAAGGTCCTTTTTTTTTACGAGGGAAGGTGTATTTGTCTTATAAGGCTTCCTTCAATGGAGCTCATGATCACCTATTGTTGACTGCTAATGAGTGTGGCTTCATCGGACTGCATAGTAATGATTGATTTTTCTTTGATACGTTTGTGTTTTCCTTTGACCGGTTATGATGGCAATTTCTTTATTTCTTTTGTCTAGCCCATTAGTACTTCCCTAAAAGTTTTCTAATTCCTCCACCAGTCTATTGCTCGGGTGTCAATGCTCACCAGATTTCAAGGGTGACCGTTGACTGTTTCTTTTTCCTTAGGGATGGGGTTTAACTCGCTGGCTCCCAACCCGAAACTGATGCTGTGGGACTAGGCTGTATTCGGCATGGTGGCCGCTGCATGTTGGTTGTTGCTCGGTTTGGCCCTCTGTTGCGGAGTTTTCCCCCCTATTTGTTCTCGTGTCCACTGGGTTCTGTTGGGTTGATTGCACTGATACGGTAATTATTTTAGCGCTTCGTCAGACCGCAGTGTCAAGAGTATTTCCCCGGTCATGATTACATTTTGGATTTGGACCAGTTAGGAGCCAAAGTTGACTTGCCTGTCACGGTTATACAATGGAAAGTTTCTAAAAAGGGCAACTATATGACTTCTCGTTTTATGTTTTTTCGAGAGACCGATTGATCGGAATTGATTCTGCATTCTTTTTTTATTAGTGTCGCTTACATGCAATCTGTCAGCGGTTTCTAACCTTTCGTTGTCGAAGGTGTCAAATCTTTTCGAGTTACGGCCATCGTTTTCCCGTTCAATTACAGCGCTAATTGTAGTGCTAGGGCGCCAGCCAGTGACAGCTGCCCTCCAACGCACAATATAGTATCAGATAGAGATCACGGGTGAAGCCCGTCCGAATAAAGAAACGGCACGTATATGAATGTCTGCATGTCAAAAAGTTGATTGAGGTTAATATATAGGGTTAGGGACGTACCTTCTGTGGATTTATCACCCCAAAATCTGGACGAAACCACACCTCTCTCTGCGTAAACGTGTGCCGTTTGTAACGTGACGTGTACGGAATTCAGCCTGTCGGTTCAATGAGGTTCAACAGCGTCGTGTCTGTAGTCGGAAATGTATGGTGTCTACCCCAGTTTTTTGTGGAAAGCAATTTGTTGCTGAACATTGCTTTGAATGTTCATGTACATGTACTGAGCCAATTGAGAGGGTTTGCCGTTCATTCGTGATGCGGTGCGCTGTCATGCAGTTTATTGGGACGTCATGCGCACTGCACTGCAGCTATCGCTCTCCGCTTTTTCGCTTTGTGAAAAGAATCATCGGCAGAGTTGGTGCGTGGGAGTGGTCAGAAGTGGTTTGCGTCTCTTCGACTAGCCATAAACCCTCAGTCGAACACCCCGTTGACAATCGCTAAGGTTATGTGTTGCCGGCTTTTGTCGGCTGTGGTCTCCGAAGGCGATCGCCGCCCGTTGGATTGTTTATTGGAATGTTTGCTGTTAACGTCTCAATCATGAGCCGCAAGCGCACACAAGTTTTTGCGATGGGGAGTTTGCGGAGAATACCACAGTGGCGAGCGATGCTGTGGCATTGCAGCAGTCGCATAACTTGATGGTAGGCCGACTGTGTAGTACACGACAAACTTTCCGTCTTTGAGCGTATCGTTCGTACAGAGAGTGGTTCTTGCGGAGGATGCTTGCCGCTATGTTGTACGTCTCCCTTGACAACCCTTGGAATATACTATCGGATTAATCACTGGTTACTTCAACACAGCTAAATTGGTATAAACAGGCTCTTATTTTTAATGTACGTCTTCTTTTCCCCATGTTGTGTGTATGTGTGTGTATCTCTAGGTATCTGTGGTGTGTGCATGAGAGTCCTGTGCTTTCGCATGTAATTGAGTGGACAGATATGCTGCCATGTTAGCGACAAATTTGTATTGTATCTTTAAGTTTATATAATCTAGGGTATATATTTATATTGAATGATAATCTAATTTGGATGTTAACCGATTAATTCATATCTGTTTTAAAAATGCAATATTATGTACGGTGCAATCAACTTACAATGCATTTTCTCTTTGTTTCTCAGTATTAAAATGTAATGTTTAATGAATTAAACATCTCCATGTGTAAATGATGTGCCTAATTTGCTTAGAAATGCAGCTAAATGTCCGATACATAGGTATCTGTTTAAAGTTTGTGTGTGTATGTTTGTTTGTTTATTAGTTTTGTTGGGGGAGGGAGGGGGGGGGGGCGGCAGAACCCCTTTTTAAATTCTAGTTCACCCACCTCACTGCCCTGTGGGGAATACAAATACATAAATACAATGTAGCTTGATTTTCTTTCTTGTCTGAAGCTCGTTCCCCCATCCCCCATGGAAACCATTGCCCCCCAAGAGGGTTTCCCTGGATACGCCATGTGTAGCTTGAATACAACATTGAATGTTCATACAGACTAGAAGAGGGTTGGGGTCTTCCAGTATTTCAGATCAGTGGGGAAGCCTCCTGTCATCCATTCAAGCGTGAATCCTTTATCATAGTCCAGCGATCCAAACATGAGTTCGTCTCGTGTGATAACGTCTCGTTAACCTGTCGGTACGTAACCGGATGGGGGCGCACTTCATGATTATCGATCGGTATAGTTTGGAGATTCGCATGTACTACGCTTAATTGCGCTATTACCCACGTTCGGTTATAGATAAAATCGACGAAAAATGGCGTGAGAATGCCGTGGAATGATAACACTTTGTATGTGGGTGTGATAATAAGAGACTTAACCCGTTACGGACGGTGCCCAAATATCCCTGGCTCGGATTATGAATTAACATGTTTTTATCCCAAAACCAATCGCTTCAGATGGGTTAATTGCTTGTATAAACTCAGCCCGTTCCAAACAAACTCTGCTTTGTAGTCGTAATGATTTTCATTTCCCGAATGATGAATCTTCTGCCATAATCCCATTTATCTTCCTGACAATTTAATCTTTATCCTGCAAACACGGACTCCTAAGGTCTTCATTATCAAACCACATTATTACATTTTTTTCAATAGGAACTATAGATCATTACACAAACCAGAGTTCACATGAATTCAAGCCTTTTTCTGGCCATACCATGGGTCATTGGCTCCCAATAGCATTCTCAACGACGTGTGATGCTCCTACGGTTGTTCCACCGCCAGGTCACGAAAAGGTGACTACGGTTCAGCTCCAATGTTTAACTTTGATTTTGGACAAATAAAAGTGGAAAATATATGTGGGCTCACCCCATTTTCACAGACAAATTAAAAACACATAAATAATCCCCATTTTGTCTCTTATTGAGCCAGCCACTATTTCTTTACTATAATAAATGTCCCTGGATTAGAAACTGAAAGGTCACCGGGATGTCAGATATCTCATCCATAAAAGCAGGGCCCCACTCATTTTCATTGTGGCCCAGTTGGGCCAGTAAAACAATTTTGGTAGCCCAAAACAAAAATGTACTGGCCCTGAAATCAGATTTTGATGTAGACTGTCCACAGTGGCCCATATTCACAAAGGAGGTTTGTACAAACCCCAGTTCAAACCGTGGTTTACATCTATGGAATGCCAATTGTACACTGATGGAGAGAGAATGTGTACCATCAACATTGTTAACAAGTAAGGAATTTACATTCTCTCTCCATCAGTTTACAATTGGCATTCCATAGATGTAAACCGCGGTTTGAACCAGGGTTTGTACAAACCTCCATTGTGAATACAATCCCATGTATCTGTTCCCAAGTAAATTTCGCAATCCCCATAGAGTTAACACAGGGCCCACCAGGCTACATTCAGCAGTGGGTTAAATGGGGGCTTTAGAGCTTACTAGTACTGGTGAGAGCAGAACAAGTGTCACCTTTAGTCATATATTTCCTCTTGGGTATCACCAATAATGACAATGATCATGATAATAATGGTTTTGAATGTTTTGAATGCCCACTGGCGGCTGCCATATTTCAAAACAGTCCACGCTCAAATGACATTGCAGCGGGTGTAATAAAAGTAGTAAAAAACAGGTTATGTAACTACCGTAATTGTAGCGTCTGTTGCTATGTCAGTGGTTATACACCCTTCTCTTAATCCGTACTTCGAGCGTGAACTGCTTAACAACATGGCAGCCTGTAGAGGGCAGGCAGTAAAACAGAGAACAGCAGTCTCAAAATAATTTATTATTTCCATTATTGAAGTTACTACGCAGTAGAGTATGCTGAAACTTTTGTTCTTTTATTTCAATTCCTAACGGCGCATAGAGGCATACGTGATATGCGCGTTATAAATATATTATTATTATTATTATTTTTAGTGATACCCGAGAGGAAATACGGCGATACACACCCGCAATCAATCAAACATGTGCATGTCCCATGCACATTTTCCACTCCCTGGGGAACATTTCAACTGGGCTACCTGTTACAGGTGCACACATGCTTTACAGTCACTCTCACTACTCACAGAATACCATTTTGCACCTGGGTATGGAGCAGAATTAAAGAGGATAATAACAATAATGGGTTCTATTTTATATAAAGCACCCAATATGATACAATATAATCACTGACTGCCTTACACTAAATTAAATGACCCCAGTCATAAGTTACGGATACAATTCAGAAAGCCCGCACACATTGTGTGCACTCCATCTCCACTCCCTGGTGAGCATTCCATCAAAGCAGCTCATGGACATTGAGATCATTCAAATAAAGGCTTTCACCTTCTACTGGCTCCCCATGTATACATCGGGTGGAGAGTAGCAATAGCGCTATTAAAGGACAAATGCTTGGTTGGACTTGACGTTGGGCATGCTTGTGCCGGGTAGACAGGGCAATAAGATCAGGCACCTGTCCCCAGTAGGGCTAGATTAGTCGCAAAACATGCTGCACTTTCGCTTCCCTTTTATTTATGTCCAAGCTTTGGGGATAGCACCTTTCAGATGTACATATATTCTGTACTGTTATTTAAAGTTACTACGCAATATAGTATGCTGAACCTTCTTTTTATTTTCAATTTCTAACAGCGCATAGAGACATAATTATGTGATATGCGCGTTATAAATACACCATAATTATTATTGTTGGTTCCGGTCTCTGAACTTCGCAATCGGTACACAGCTAGACTAGGTGTGGCAAGATTTGAATAGAGCAAACTTTCCAACTTTGGAACCCGAGTTCAAAACCAGTGTTAACCCATCCCATTTTGTCCTTCAGCAAGACAATCCACTATTGCTGCTCTCTAGTATATTGACATCGATGAGTTAGAGCCAATGATGCTAATTACCATGGTAAATGTCGCTGGTCTGTAATCGGGCCCCTGCCCCCTGGTGTATAAAATGGGGACCCGCTAGAAGTGGAGCGTTGATACAACTGTATACAGTCGAGTGCGCTTTATGGCTGTCAGAACGCACATCAAATGCGGATTAATTGTGAATGTGTCCCATGACTTGAATAATAATATCATGTAAAGCACTTGATCAATCATATATAAATTAAGTATATTATTATAATTATGATGATGATGATGATGATGTGATCATCATCATCATCATCAGCGTCATCATCCTCATCCTCATCCTCATCATCATCATCATCCTCATCATCCTCATCATCCTCATCATCCTCATCATCCTCATCATCCTCATCATCCTCATCATCCTCATCCTCATCATCATCATCATTATCCCCATCATCATCCTCATCATCATCCTCATCCTCATCATCATCATTATGTCATCATCATCATCATCATGTCCTCATCATCAATATCATCATCATCATCATCATCATCATAATCATTATATTTACTAATATGTCATTGTCATACATAATGTACATGTACATGTACATACACAACTTCTGTTTTTTCACTTCTACTTTGCAAGTTGTCCTCATACAGTGTTACCAAATACATACATGCATATTCTTTAACCAGCATTCGCCATGTAGACCCCAACACAAGGGGGGTGTTTCACAAAGATTCTAAGTTGAACCTTACTATTATGGAAAGCCGTTAGTTTATTTGTTAAATTGTTTTTACAACAAATTTTAAAGCATATATTTTGATAGAAATCAGTTATGTTTGTTATTATTAAGGAGCCTTGAATTTAGACATATAAATTTTTGTTTAAAGTTTTAAATATTTTCATTTTGTCTTCTTTTGAATATTCCAAGGCTACAAATGGCTTACCATAGTTTTAAGTTCAACTTATTAGGATCTTTGTGAAACACCCCCAAGATAATTATACTGTATTTGTCACCGCTGTCAATGGATTGATTTCTGAATATGAGAAGCGCAGTGTGCAGCTGTGAACCGCTTTCTCGGAATTCGTTCAATCAATACCTCTCGGCTGACAGAGATTGTCATCTTCAGTTGCAGACAAACACACACATACACTTGTACACACACACATACACTTGTACACACACACACACACACACACACACACAAACAGACGCACTAGCGAATGCAATCACACCTATGATAATAATAATAAAAATGGTGACGCTCTTGGCACATCACTATTATCACTATGCAATGCAAAGATGCAAACTAATTTACAATATGGACATACAAATACCAACCAATATATACACGCATTTATCATCTATTGCTATAGATAAGCGCTTTACACTATTATTGGCATGGTCATAGGATACTATTCCAGTCCGCACACATTGTGTGCACCATCACCACTCTCTGCGGAGCATTCCATCCAAGTGGCTCATGGGCATTGATAAGATCAATCACGTAAAGTTTTTGTTCTTAGGTTTATACCCCTCTTTTTTCTGCTTCTAAGTTCTTAGAAACATTTTATGAAGCGCTATGAAATAAATGTTGTATTATTATTATTTATAAAGGCTTTCACCTCGTACCAGGTCCTCATTTATACACTTGAGTAGAGAGTGCCCATCAACAGTGGTTTTAATTGTCGTGCAGAAGGATGAACGCGGTGGGCAAACACAGGGTTCGAACTCGGGATCCCACCGGTTGGAAAGTACGCCACCTACCGATCTTACCACGCAATGACCACGATGACACGTATGCGGAGAGGCAAACTAACGTATAGTACAGACATAAACATATTATGCATCTCCAGTTACAAACACTCCCACACATACACAATTACACATAAACGAAGAGGCAAACAAACAACAATACAGACATAAATCTACGCATCTCCAGTTACGTACACACACACACTCACACACACACACACACACACACACACACACACACACACGCACACACACACACACACACACACACAAACACAAACACACAATATGTACGCAAAGAGGTTAACAAATATACAATATAAGCATGATGATGCTTGTGCAAACATGCACACACATTTTGAATAATGCTGTCGCGAATAAAGCCGCGTATGAGTTAACCCCTTGCCTACGAGAGTTTGCCTTTCCCATAGAGTTAATACATATTACACCAGGATCCCGCAGCCAATAGGTATATTTATAAAAATTCTACCGCAAATATTTTATGTTAGCTCTAGATAATATTAATCTATAGATTGGTGAAGATTTGATTTTTTGGGTATACACACAACATTCCTGAACAAAGCCCAGACTATCTTTGGAAACACCCTAAAGGGTTTAATAATTGATTTGTATGAATCTGATTTGCCTGAATTTTTCTTTATTCACATTGTCTCACTTTTGATGAGGTATTTTTCCCCCCCCCCCAAATCCCCCGAATTCTTTCTTTTTACGCTGCCCCACTTTTGGGTATTATCATCGTTAATACTTTGAACCATTTACCGGCTACCACTCCCTTTGAAGACGATTATTCCTTACAATAATGTTTATTTTTCCCATCATTTATTAGGTGATAAATGCCTCGTAGCCTCCCGAGAGTGCAAATACCTTTTCAAAAAGCTTTTATCTAAAAAAAATGGAACAAAAAAAAGGCGGTACTGTGCAAATTTGTGATTAGATAAGTAAACATGTAGGTGAAGAAAAACAAAATGGGATTTTTACAAACGTTTAAATTTTTTTTATTTGTCTGGAAAGATAATCTTGCACCAGCATTATAATAAAGATATATATTTGGTAAATTTGTTTATTAATTTCATCAAAAAATAGACAGCTCTTATTAACCCATCTCTTAACTGGTCCCGGAAACACTTGGGCCAGGGACTATGGACAATATATGTGACAGGCTATTATACTTTAAACCACTAAAATGTAATTGATATCTGAGAAAATCTTGATTTGGCCATAAGAAAGAAAAGTTAAATTCAAGCACTGATGGCTGCAAAGAAAATCAATTAAAAGTTCAAGTACTTCCTGTGCCAATGTTGGCACATGAGGCGCCACCTATATCTCTGATTCATTTGCCCCACGTCTATTTAATGTAGCGAAAGCTTCGAAAGGGGGCTCGTCCTCTGGTAGCTCCGTGTAATTAACTTTCCCTTTTCCATTCTATTTTGGCACATAAGGCGGTGCCTATATCTCCGATATATTAGCCCTATAAGTAGTGAAAGCTACAGAAGGGGACTAGTCCTCTGGTAGCTCCGTGTCTAACTTTCCCTTTTCCATCCTATAAATGCCGAGCGCCTGGCTATAAGGCAGAAGGTACCATTTTAAAAGTGTTTGGTATGACCCGGTCTGGGTTCGAACCTGGGACCTCCCGTGCATGAGGCGGGCACTCTGACCCCTGACCCACTACATGTATGCTCGGTAAAAAAAAGCAATGATTAGAACAAAGATCTATCAAGAAGTTGTGAAGATTCTAACTTTGAGGAGATATGATTATTAGTTGTTTCAAAATGGCCGCCAAGTGATGTCGTTCGCGAGCAACCTGCCCTGTTCCATCATTTGAACACCATGGGCAAGATATTATGTAAATCTTCAATACTGTTGAAGGATTGTATGTGCTTGAACTTGCACCACACTCATCTAAATCAAGTTCAAATGAAATTCATAACAATACATAGACTTTATATTAACTTTTTAGGTTTTTTAGATGTTATTGTCTATGAGCATGATGTAGAGTTGTTCCATATTTCTTCATATTTTTGTCCCAAATGGTACTATTTATTGATATTGTAAGAATATCAAATGAAGGAAATTATAAGATAAGGCTGTACAGTATTGTAATACACAAATTCACCTTGGGTATATACATGAACATGTGTTGTATGTGTGATATATACATAATGTGATTATATACAATTGTATCAAGTTCGGGAGAATATTTTGTTGAACTCTTTGTACACAGGGCAACCGACATGTCACGGTCTCGATCACAAAATCACAATAAACTGAATGCCGCCATAGAAATCTCTGTGTTCTTTTGTCTGCTGATTTGTATAGCTTGTACAAGAAGATCTGGGACACGCTTCATTTGTCTTCTTACACAAACATAAATTCAATAGTTTTGACATGTTGAGAAATGCAGCGTGTATTCATATATAGATAGATCTATGAATATGATTCAAAATGGTGGATAACCTCTGTTCTGTATTATAACGTCTACATAATCATCAGTATCACAATGAAATGGGGTTTTATTTTGCAAATGTAGTTCAAATCATTACACTATCGTTGAACAAATGGTGAATATCAACATGAGTCAACTTGTTGTCAAGTAGTTGTAATTCACAAGCCGTACCCTAGTGTGGTTTGGAAGTGGTATGAAAGTAGTATTATCATCATCATCATCATTATCATTATCACCATCATTATCATCATCATCATCATCATCATCACACCCACTTATTTAGAGACCCCCTTCAGGGTAAAAACCACATACACAAGTAGCAGTGTGAAATATCCAGCTCATGACGTACAAGCTGTATACACAGTCAAACCCTTCTATAAAGACCACACTCTGATATAAAGACCACCAGTCCTGCTTACAACCAACCTGTCTATTAATAAAAAATACCTTCTCTCTGCCTTTGTTGGAGTTTGTAAAAAAAAAAATACATAAAACTAAAGACCAAACATCCTTCCACCCTTTCATGACAAACAGACAAAACAAAACAAAAATCAAGCAGGCAGAGAAACAAATTAAACAGAATAAGGAAACGTTTTAATGGAAAATTGTTGTGAATATGAAACTTTACATTGTATAATAGGTGCAGTAGTGATCTGATGATGATGATGATGGTGATGTTGGTGGTGGTGATGGCGATTATGATAATGATAATGATGGTGGTGTTGGTGGTGGTGATGGCGATTATGATAATGATAATGATGGTGGTGTTGGTGGTGGTGATGACGATTATGATAATGATAATGATGGTGGTGATGTGATGGTGATTGTGGTGGTAATGGTGATGGCGATGGCGATGGCCATGGCTATGGCCATGGCGATGGCGGTGATGGTGGTGGTGATGGCGATGATGATGATGATGATGGTGATCATGGTGGTGGCATTGATGATGATGATGATGATGATGATGATGATAATAGTGAAGATGATGATGAGGATAATATTGATGGTGATAATGATGATCGTGATGATGGTGATAATGATGATCATGATGATGATAATACTACTTTCATACCACTTCCAAACCACACTAGGGTACGGCTTGTGAATTACAACTAGTTGACAACAAGTTGACTCATGTTGATATTCACCATTTGTTCAACGATAGTGTAATGATTTGAACTTCATTTGAAAAATAAAACCCCATTTTATTATTTACAATAAGCAAAATAACAAGGTACGAGAAAAATGCGGAAGCTATAAGTGTTTTGAGTTGACTTTGACAAAGTTAATGGATCACTTTAACCCATTGCATATGGGAACTTAGTGGGCTATGTACAAAGTTTAAGGGTTTTTCAGAATCCTGATGGGAACAGGTTAATGAAAGTTCTTCCCACAAGGCCTTGTCGATACTTGGCTGCTTATGCTGATGATCGAGGGGTCTCATGTTCGACCCAATATTGCTTCAGCGACGCCAGTTTTCAGGCAAATAACCTGTAGGATTATCATGATTCTGTTTTCAGGCTCTTGACCAGTATCTTGGTACGTAGTATCCCAACTGCTTGACCAGTGCTCTACCTCTGAGCTACAGAGACTCCTAACCCCTTGTGTACAGGAACTTAGGGGGCTATGCACCAAGTACATGGGGATTTCAGGATCTTGATGGGAACAGGTCTGTTAATGAAAGTTCTTCACAGAAGGCCTTGTCGATACTTGGCTTCTTATGCTGATGATCCAGGGGTCTCGTGTTCAAGTCCCGCCAAATATGAATAGCATAGAATACTGCTGAAAATTTGTTCTGTACTAACAAATTGCTGTGTATTAAAATGAGAGTCAATAAGGGGCCTGAACTTTTGATCATAGCAGAACCATTGTTGGAGGGCAGGTAAAAAATATACAAGGGCAAAGGGCGATTTGCCCCCCTAACCTTTGAAATCGCCCCCGTGAGCCAAAACACGGGGGCAAAAAAAAACAAAAATTCTTCAACAAAATCGCCCTCGCTGTGATCATGTATATCACAACAATTTTTTTAGTCCCATGCATGCAAAATGCTCTTTTTTATTGGACTGAGAATGCTTTTCTTCAGTTTAGGATAGGATCTTATAATCAGTTATTACAATGTCTGAAATAAATAAATACAAAACAAATTAAAGATGAGACAAAAGAGCCCATGTGAGCCCCCAAAAACCCTCGTGAACATTTACAGGGGGGCGGTTTTTCTTTCTAAATCTAAAAAATAGCCCTCATGAAATGAAAATAATTTTTGGGGTTGCAAAAGGGGATAACTGCTTTATCAAGTAACCATTATTATCGTGTTATCGCTTACATGAAGGCTAATATAGTTCTCTTTCTTTCGCAGATGCAGAGAACCCTCAAAATTCCGACAAAAATCTCGCCAAACCTTCGCCGACGTCAGGAAAAGGTGAACCTCGGATTGCGAATGAAAGTTTGGGACTTCAGGGGGAACGGGGCGAGGATGGGGATGGTTCGCACGATTTAAACGTGAGAACATTTGGAGATGGAGATAGGGGAGGAGGCAACAGAGGGGGACATTGGAGAGGAAGAGGACGAGGACGAGGAAGAGGTGGCGAGGGAAACCGGAAATGGCGGAAGACTCACCGAGGGCAGCGCGGCCAGGGGAGCAAGGAGCGGTACCGAGAGAAATATGAGATGAGGAAGCGGAAGGCGACTTTGCTAGAAATGGTAAGATTTTTTTCTTTTTCCTTTTTTCCCCTTCTTTTTCCTAGAAATGGTGATGATGTTTGCGTGCAGAATCTATACTAATTTTTGTTTATAAAAATGAAAAAAAGAGCAAAGAAAATGGGGTTTCTAATTATTTTATTTATCTAATTTAGAACTTATTACCAGTGGAGAGTTGAGAGATACAATAGGGTATTAATTGAACATGATTTTATTCAGAACCGATACAAAATGGTGAGTTAGAGATGAATTTATCCAGCTGTATTATTGGCAGTGCTCACTGTTATCTGACACACACACACACACACACACACACACATATACACACCCGCTCCCCACACACATACAAACAGACAGTTATACACACACACGCACACACTTACTTGCACACACATACACACGCACATGCGCATACACACATTCACTCAAGTGCACAGTTACTCAAATTACTGCATTATTTTGATTACAGTGACCTGCATTGTATTAAATATTTCTAAATCTAATTGAAATATTGTGAAATACTAGAAATAATTACTGAGTATATCATTTTAATGAAAATATGTATATAAAAAATGCCTTATTTTCTTACTGACCCAATATTAATTGATAAGTTATTTTTTCCCCATTAATGTTGTTGAAATAAGTGACAAAATGCCACGAAACTATATTTGTAATTTTCAAGGTCTGCCACTTGTTTGCAAATGTTTTTTAAAACCAATAGAAAAATTATATATTATATAATGAAATAAATGAATTAATTATTACAGACAATCCCACACATACATATTTGTGTATACATACAGCAGGATGCACTCTTTTGTAACATTCAGGTTTTATTTAGTACATATTTCAGAACTTGAAAGTATAATGAAAGATTTACAATGATTTTCTTTTTATTCTTGAAACTCCCATTACAAAAAATTCCACGCCGACCTCCGTGTAATATACTGGGCTCACGCCCTCTGTTTTTGTAAAAGAAAGAGTTACGCATAAAATATGGAACGGCCGGCGCACGCATCATGTAACAAAACTGCACAAACACGGCTCGTTATCAAAGATGCAGCGTGTCAATGACACGCCCCAATGTGGGTTTGCAAATGGGTTTCCGTCGGTCACATGATCATCAAAAGCGGCAAAAAAAACAACTTTTAGAATCAGTCGATGGCCTGCGTCCCGGATTGGAAATTTCCTATAATGCGGTTTAACTTAAGTTTTGTTTTCTCGGCTAAAAAACGTGTGGTTCGATTCAACTGGTATGATAAATACACAATTTTGTGTTTGTGTGTATTTGTATTAAACATGAAAGAAGACAGCGTAATTTTTCACAATTATCTCTGATGAAATTCTTCTTTTTATCCACTGCCCTAGTTCTGCCAAATCACATCATTTACAGTCTAAGTGGAATTATCCATACAAAAGAATCCAAAGAATCAGCCATACATTGTACATGTACATATATTATACCCTCAAATGACTGTGGAGATGCTTTGGTGCATATAATGAGAACCATTTCCGACCACACACACAAACCAGCCTTACTTAACATGCTTTTAATACATTTGTGATTTATGCCTGATTTATGTCATATTTAGGTTATCGGAACATTGGGTTATGAACCATACGTTGCGGACCGGCGATTTTAACCACGTGTGTGTAGCTTTCGTATTTGATTTATGTATATCCAATTAACAACAGATCATGAATGAAGTAAAATAACTGAGAATGATGCAACAGCAAAAGCAATATAACTGGTTTATTTGATATATACATACTGTATTCTTTAGTCGTGTATCAAAGATGGTAGAACATCAAAAGATACGGCAATACAAAACACACATACTTACACACAGAGGCAACTATACTCACATACACAGTCATATACATTGTAATGCTCATAAACTTAGACGCACACCCACACACCACATTGTCTGCTTAACACCTCAATGTTAAACATGATAAACAGTTATTATGTTAACCTGTTCCCTACTAGATTTTGCAATCCCTATAGAGTTGTTATGCAGGACCCACCAAGTTCCCGTAGGCAATGGGTTAACCCATTTAGGATGGGATCAACAAATATTTGGGCTGGGGTTATGGAAAGCGCATGCCAAAATCTTTAACGGTTGGCGGAATTTTGTTCTCTACTAGAGTTTGCAATCCCTATATACATGTAGTTAATACTGGACCCACCAGGTCACCGTAGGCAATGGGTTAACCTGTTCCCTACTAGATGTGGAAATCCCCATAGAGTTAATACAGGACCCACCAGGTCCCTGTAGGCAATGGGTTAACCTGTTCCCTAATAGATGTTGCACTCCCCATAGAGTTAATACTGGACCCACCAGGTCCCCGTTGGCAATGGGTTAACCCATTTAGAATGTGATCCAAAAATATTCGGGCTGGGGTCTATGGAAAACGCAAGCCAAATCGTTAACGGTATAATCTTTTTTTAAAGCTAATCACCTTCGTGGAAATTTGTGCTATATTCGATCAAAACCAGAAAGTACAATTATTATCACTTTCTTGCTGGAATGAATTGCGTATTAGTAAGGATTATAAAAATCATGACTGTGAATGCAATCTGTTGAAATATCTAATGTAAATAATATAATGTTAATTATAGATGGGAAAAAACTACGTAGGAAATACTGATACATTTGAATTTGGATTCCCCATTTATGCACACGTACTGTGTCCATATTTTGTATCACATATGTAGCTTGTCCTTTTTTATCCAACTTAAAACGAGGTTGATTTGTTTAGTACAGTAGCCAATGTTGCAATTTCTCTATCTATAGATACAAGTAAACAGGCTTTGTCTAACCAAGACTTCAATGCTAATCGTACAGATGTTGAACGCGGTGTTCTACCCCTAGCCAGTCACCCGTTGCGACGCCTTTTCTTCTCACAGCGCACCCTGCATTGTTCGGCCCCTCAAAAGATATTTTATTTTTCTGGCGATGGGATGGCAGTTTTTTGTTGTATTTTCTCATCTTTTCTTCTAATTTAAGCAACCCCTTCTGAAAAGAAACATGGCCTTGGGCAAATGTGGAAGTTCACGCTGGGTTAATTACGGTCACAGATCGACAAAGATTGAGGCTTTTCTTTCTATTTTTTTAATAGCCCAATTTATTCTCTTGATCAGGGAAGAGAAAAAGAAAACACCAACGAACGAAAGGCTGCATGCACTTGGTTTTCTTTTATTACATTCGATCGATATTCCACGTGCACAAAAAAGGTAACATCAACTTAAACCTTTGAAGGCTAGGCCGGTGATATCCCGAGCTAGTATCTATGAACAAATACAGTCTAACCGGTGTAAAAAAACAAAAAACTTTAGCTCAGGACAATTTAAGCAACCCCCAAATCATATAAGAGCCCCTGTAATTTAACATAGCGCTCTCTACCGGTATATATTTATGTAAAATGATTTTCCGAGTGCTATAATGTACATTGATGTTGAAAAACTGCCCTTGAAAATAAGTGGCTCAAAGTGGTCACTATAATAAGGTTCTGTTAAACCTGTTTTCTCTTACTGGGGTTTCAGTGTCAGGGGCCACTATAGGCAGGTTGGCATTATAACCATGTTTTATTAGGCCCTTCATTCTCTGCAGGGATTTATCCTCAGTGCATGGCCACTATAGGCAGGTTGCCTCTATAACCAGGTTTTATTAGACCCATATTTTTCTGCAAGTGTTGGTGGCCACTATAGACAGGTGGTTGCTTATAGAGAGGTGGTAGACAGGTTTGACTGGGTTTAAGTTGATTAAGTTTAAAATTGATCAGAGATGATAGGGTTGGGGGTGGGGGGGGGGGGGGGGGTGTGGAGTGCAGGTACCCTCCATTTGGGCAAGAGTGGTAGGAGGGGGATTTTTAAATACATACATTTGATTTTCATCTAAGCTGGAATAACTAAAGTTGGGTGATCGTAGAAATGCCATCCGCCCTTATACAGGCCTCACCCTCTTGTTCGATAAAGGTTTTTCTATTTACTGTGTTCATTTATTAGGCTGGACACAAACTTGGCGTAAACAAGGCTGGCCCGTGGGTTAGCTCTTTGGTTTTTACTGTATGAACTGTTTCTATACAAATGCCTGCATTAAGTGCATTCTTCAACGAATTAGGATAGTAAGCAAATAATTACCGTTGGTGAAGGTGATGGGACAATCTATCACTTCCAAGGCGATCTGGATGTAGCTATCTTTCCGAAGCGAAGCTGAGGAAAGATAGCGTATACATTCAGATCGCCGAGGAAGTGATAGTTTGCCATCGCCTGAAACCAAAAGGTGATTATTTGCTTTATATTCCACATCGAACGGTAGATCTACTGTAGTCTATAAGCAGGCCTAGTCTAACGCAAGTCTTAATTACAGCTGTTACTACTAGGTTTGATCTACTTACCAACATCAATGTTATTCCAATTTCCAATGTGTATGTTGTTTCCAGCATTCGCAATAATCTTGGAACACTTTACTTTCACTCTCAAGCAAAAAAAGTTCCATTTCAGCTCCGTTAGAACTCAAATCTTACGTCGAACAACAGAACAAGCAATTAAACAATAACAACGCAGCAAACCGTGTACTGTTATACTATGTACGATACGATATGCATACACAGCTAGTGCATGCATAGCGTATGAGCTTGAACAGTGTGCTACGTACGTGTATGCACAACGAATACAATTAAATTTGTAATTCGCGCGCATAGAGAACCCCGCCACATCATTTGGGTACGGAATTTGACTAGCCACACACGAGCTCCACAGTCAAGTCAATGCAACCGCAGTGAAAGTGCGTTGCACTCACTAGATAGTACTTTTTATCTAGTGAGTGCAACACACTTTCACCAAAGATATCTACAGAGTGTAACGAAGTTTTCTTCTCCCATCAATGATGGGCGAAACTATGCTTCATCACGTGATTAACTTTTGACCAATCGTAGAGCAAGATTCTTATTATGTGGAATATAATACCATATATGTGACCGGCTATAGCAAAACCCGGCACTTGTCGGTAAAAATCAGAATGTAGATTTTCACACCATTAGAAAGGCCTCATCACAAGCTTTCATTTGATGCTTTGTTCTAACTAATTGGTCAATAATTGGCGAAGATATGATTTTATCAATTTTTAGAATCATAGGTCTTTTACACACATTTTGTGAACTTAAACTTCCCATTTCTTCAAAACATGTATTACCAACAAGTGCCAGGTTTGCTATAGCGGGTCACATATACATGTTTTTGTACATATGTGGTTGTGGGCCTACTCCAGAGGTGGTATGCACATGTATAAAGGGCAATCTATGATTAAAGAATGATGTTGTGGAACCTGTCTATAGGGGTCACCTGTCTACAGTGGCCACTTTTTTGTTTTCCTTAGGTGGTCACTATACACAGGTTTGACTATATAGCAGGTTTTGGGTGACGGGGGCTGCAATAGCCAGGGCAATGCTACTTTCGATCTCATTTTTTGCACTCTTGTTTGAACGGCAGCCCCTTTTTACCTACTTTTAATTCGAACGTGTTGGTGTGATGAAGGTATACAGGCGTCATGTTAACAGTGTCCACTTTCCCCCTTCTTCCTTAGCTGGTCACTATAAACAGGTTTGCTGGTACAATGTTATGTCACCTGTCTACCGTTGCCTCTTTTTTGCTTCCCTTAGGTGGTCACTGTACACAGGTTGGCTGTTATAGACAGGTGGCCTCAGGTGACGGAGACTGTGGTAGAAAGGGCAATGCTACTTTTCACAATTCTTTTGAATATGCACTTCCTGCACCCTTCGTTTGAACGGCAGGAGCCTTTTACCCACTTTTAAAATTTGAACGCGTGGGTGTGGGTTGAACCGAGAATTTTTACTTTTGGCTCGACGAGTTTGCATAAAAAGCGATCGCGCTTGTAGAGCGTTAATTCTGCATGGGCGAGAGGTTCTATATACATGTATCTTGAGTTTTTATTGTATTTTATATTCTTTCTCAGTTCTTTTCCAAGCATTTGTTTTTTTTATTTTTAGAGTCCCTCCCCCCCCCCCCCCCCCCCTCCGTGAATGGAAAGACCCCGGAATATCTCCTAGACAAAGATAATATTGCGCCAAAAGCCGCACGTCTTCACCTTTATGTTTGTTCGTTTAATGTTCTTTTCAGCGCAATCATAATACGATTACCCCAGTTATTCGGCTGAACATATCTCATTCTGTTTGGGAGGGATTATAGCGGGAATTAAAATAAATTTGTATTCACGGCGCAATTGTTGTCAAATTATTTGAAGAATAAAAGTTTATGTCACGTATGTTTTTTGATGTGCTTGCTGCAGACTCATTTTTTTTTTTTTGCCAGAACTGACATGTAGCTTTGGTGAATAGGGTTCATTAAAGGGAATTAGTAACTTTGACCGAATTGTCCAAAATTACTTGGAATTGAAGCATTTGTTTAATATGCCGCTTTGTTTTTTCTCTAACTAATAGAAACACAAATAATTTGTTGTTCAAATTTGTTGTTTGTTACATGATTGCATTTAAAAGTTCCCTTGGGATACTTTCAGCTGTGTACAAACCTGTGGCTATCTTGCAGTCAACAAATGACCAGTTGCATTATTGCTTGATTTTTCAGTCACATGACATTTGATTGATTAAAGGGATCAAGTACATGTAACTACTCTAAACGTGGTAATGTTCGCAGATTTCGCGTTGGAAGTCAGAGTCCGCGAATATTAAAACCTGCGCATATAAATGCGCGATGCGCAATGCGTGTGAACACTTGCTCGGCCGCGAATGTGTTTTTGTGTTGCTCAGCGCGAAATATTAATTGACATAATGCAATCACTGTCAAAGAGTTGATAAAATGTGTATGTGTGTGATCTAATATGTCCACTGAGTCATGGTGTGAACATTCCATGCATGAATCTCGAATGGCCAAATCCTGACCAAAAATACAAGTGATATTTGCTAACTCATTGCGCTGACTTTGTACACAGTTATAATTCTCCCCAGAGAGAATTTTAAATCTGAATACTTCTATGTAACGAAAGATCATTGCACTGACTTTGTACGCAGTTATCTGAACACAATCATTTATATAATATCTTTATAACGGAAGATAATTTTGGAAATCCAAAAACTTGTTCCACGTTTCTATTGGTAATAGGAATACAACTATGTACATGTATGTAAGAAAGGAGCTAATACGTTGTGGATTTGGACAATGTTACTAGAACTTAGGGACTTAGTAACATTGTCCAAATCCTCAAAATAAAATTCTAATTCTAGCGGTTCCCTTATACCTTGTTGTATTCGTATTAACAATAAAATCACGGGACAGGTTTCGGTTTTTCAAGTTTCCCTTTCGTTACAAAGATATGTATGATTGAAGTATTCAGATAAGAAAAACTCTGGGCGAGTTTTTCTTCTGTGTACAAAGTGAGTGCAGTGGGTTACTGAATATCACTTTGCATTTTCGCTCATTACTTGGCCATACAATGTCCATTTGACTTGAAATTTTCACACAATACCCTGTGGACATATGAGATAACAACAATATACATTGCATCAACCATTCATCACTTTTTGCACATGTCAACAAAGTTACTAGATCCCTTTAATGCACGATGTACATTTTTATTAGGGGAGTGTTAAGAAAGGGTAGGGGAGTTCAATGGCAGGAATAAAAATACAACAACCTTTGTTCCTCGTGAGACAAGGACAGTGAAGGTTTTTTCCATTCTGGTGGCCGGAAACCAAAGTAAAACATCTATAGAAAGGTAGAGTACCGTTATGGAATATATCTAGCAGGGCTTGACAAACTCACTAGCCCGTATACCGCTTGCTCGGGGCAATTCAAGTTAAGTTGTGGGCAAGTACAATTTCAAATCACTTGCACGAGCAGGGCAAGCAATTTGGTTCTATAAAGTTTTTATGAGATCATGATACAATTCTTATAAATGAAACTAACATCTTTAGTAGTCCTTTCCACCAACAAGTTTAGAAAAATATCTTTTCAGAAACAAATTATATAATTGGAAAACGCATCCCCATACCAAAGCATGCGTTTATGGGTCTCCATATATTAGGGGAATAGAATTGGTGCACTCGCATATGTTTGGCCCGTACGGAACCAGGAAATTTGATGGTTCCGTAAGTGGTGGTAATTAATTGCTTTGTTTATGAATTACACAACCGTTTGCAAAATGTTGGGTATATAATTGATATCACACAACAGTGCCAAAACATATATAGTTATGTGTTGTTCTCTGCCTGGTGGTCCCCTTTAACTATAGGCTATGTATAACTACATTCATTTCTAATCAAGATTGCAATGCTACGTTATAATAAATAAGCAGGGCTCAACATTAGCAAATTTTAGCCAAACTTTAACCCATGCAGAACATGGTCCTGAATATATTCGGGCGTGGGTCTATGGAGAATACATAGTATAGCAAAATCAATCAGTCCGAATCGAGATTGTACTTGCCCATATACAGTAGCACTACTATTGATTGACCGAGCATGGTGGCTTAGCGGTTAGAGTGTCCGCCTCATGCACGGGAGGTCCCAGGTTCGAACCCAGACCGGGTCGGGTCATACCAAAGACTTTTAAAAAATGGTACCTTCTGACTTCTAGCCTTCTAGGCGCTCGGCATTTATAGATTGGAGAAAGGAAAGTTAATTACACGAGTTACCAGAGGACTGGCCCCCTTCTGTAGCTTTTGCTACATTTAGTAGACGTGTGGCCTAGGGCTAATGAATCGGAGATAGGCGCCACCTACGTGTGCCAAATTTGGAACGGGAAGGACTTTAACTTTAAAACTATTGATATACTGTTGGGTCCGATGAGCATGTCTGTTGGGGGGGGGGGGGATTCCACTTGGTACCTACTCCCTTCAAGCCAGGGGCTTAGCATTTGTAAAACAGATAAGTTAGTGGTAGGTTTATGGTTATAGGCACAGAGCTGCTAACAGATGAACAGCACCACCCCCCCCCCCCCCTCCCCACCCCACCCACCCTCACTTATACTATTTTACTGTGTACATGAGTAGTCGTGTGGCCCAGGGGTACAGAAATGGGTATAGGTGTCACCCTGTGCTCCCAAATTCTAGGAGAAGGACTTTAACCCCCTGTCTAAGGGAACCTGGTGGGCTCTGAACAAAGTCTTATGTGGGGATTTCAATTTATTTCCTGATTCAAATTGGCAACTCCTAACTTGTTGCTACCTTTTAACACTTAAAGGGAGAGATCCACTTTTGCAAGCCAAAATTCAAAAGTTGCGAGGTTATTGTCTTATATGAAAGGAAATGTCATTTAATAGCATGCCTGAAAAAATTAGGGCTTGAAATCTCTTTTTCGTGGAGTTATAGACCTAAAACTGAATAAACTGAGGGACGTCGGTTAATTAGGTACATACGTATTTTCGGCCGGTGAGTAAGTTTGTACATAGATTTCACGGAGTGCCAGATCGGTATGCATGACCCCTACGTGACCCGCGCATAAGTACTAATGTGTGAACGTTTACCAAGCAAAATACCCAAACATCGCTTAAACTGAATACATGTAATTATATATTCTTTCTTTTTGAGATCTTTTTCCGTGACATACGTTAACAAATGTCGGCTTCACAATACCTTTACGAGAATTAGTACTATATTGTTGTAATATTATGCTAAATCAGTTGAACTCCTTTATTGACCGATATATAGTTTAAAGGGGTAGTTTAGTTTTGGTAGAGAGGGCGCTGCACATCACAATTTTTTTGTGAGGTAATGAAAATCCGAGTGTCGAATTCGAGAGAACATCCAATTTTAATGGCAGAATAAACTTGATTTGGTCAAAATCAGTCCAGAAACGGCTGAAATATCAATAAATATATCTGATCTTATAATTATTTGGGGCCCAAATAATTAGGTGAATTTTAGAAAAAAATTAAAAAATGCTTGCACTTTTTCAAAAATGTTCAAAAGCGTTTTTTAAATAGTTGTTGATGATCTCTCTATTTAATCATTATATCAATAAAACATCACATGCATAATTTTTTATAAAAAATGGTTGAAACCAATGCCTTTTAAAAAAGCGCCCTCTTGTGTTTGAATGGCTCTTTTTGAATGATAACAGGCTTTTTACTTAGTCGTTTGTAATTTTGTATACCTTTCTAGCATGGTGGAGTTATAACTATTAGTTTATAATGTTATTGTGCAGGTTTTGGCTACTAAAGTTCAGCCTTACCAAAACTAAACTACCCCTTTAAATGGATGGACGCATTCGTTTTTCATTCGTAGAATCCAAATTAGAGGGCTGTTCGCTCTGATTTTTTTTTTGCGTGTTACATTGATCCCCATCCGTCAACTGAAAGCTGTTCAGACGTTTTGTAAAAGTGGACTTGTCCCTTTAACGTGCCAGAGATTTTAATGCTCTATGGCATTTGTGCGTATTGTTACTCGCAAAAATGTGAGTTTGGCACTCAAGGAGTTAATGACATCAAAATAGGTGGAAAAATATTAACTTGTATGCTGTAAAGTTGCCATTTGGTGCAACGAAATCCGATTTTAAAATGTGAGAGTGCATTCCCAATTTAAGGATTTTCCTAAATTATAGCGATCTATGAAATAATGAAAATCATTAAAAGTAAATTATGAAATGTATGCTCTTTTCTTTCATCTTGTACTCCTAATATAACTTGTTAATATTCTTCCTCAAATGTAGGACTACCAAACCACAAATATGTGGGCAATCGTCCTTGTTTTGTTAACTAAAAGAATATGGCTATGTTCATGTCTAATTAAGATTGCATTGTGTCATTATGATATAGGCAGGACTTATTACTACCCACTAAAGATATTAGCTTTGGGCTATCAAGATTTCATTAATCCACATTTTACTTTCCAAAATTGCCCTAGCATTTAAATCTATAGGGTATTATGTACACGTTTTGTTGGTGTTGTGGTATATTGGAGTATGCGGTGTGATTTTTTAAATTGTCATCACAAATTTAGACTCGTTATTTATCCGTGTATTTGTGTAAATTATTTCATGCTATTTAAAATGTCTAGTTATCTTCATATTGATCTCTGTTAACTCGATTATTGCAATGTTATTGATTGAAACTCATTTACTAATAATAACTTTGTATAGAATTTATTCTAATATCTATGATGTACATGTACATCTGAAATCAAATGGTATTATATTAAATTGCACAAAAACTAAGTGTGTGTGTATATGGGTGCCATTTCTCTTTGCCTTGAAAGCAGTTACGAGTCCTTTTAAAAAACCATCAAGGCCATATCTTGTTGTTCGTACAACTATTATCGCTGGGCATCCAATGGGAAAATCTTTTGATGAGGTTGTCAGCAGACAGGCATTGTTGGTACGCCGACATTCACAATGCGCAAACAAAATATAAATAATTTTTGAAAAAATAATTTTATCGCTCCATCAACCGACCGTTCGTTCGTTACTTTATTAGGTTCCGACATGCTCAATGCCGCTGCTTTCATTGTGATGTGTTTCCTTCAACCCTGTTTTTATAAAAAATATAAAAAATAATATAAAAAAACCTTGTGGACAAATTTCTCAGCTCCCCTTTTTGAGTTAGTCCAAACTAGCATTCAAAAGAGGAATTGCTCCAAATAAAGAAAGAAAAAAAAAGTCACATAAATGTATATTTTGTACAGCGCATACATCACGTGGTACGATGTGAAGGACCTTTTTGAGTCTGCATGCAGTTTATATGCGGCGTCTCTTTCCTTTTATTCCTTTTTACTTGTTTGCCTTTATTTTCTCTTTCTTTTCACTTGCTGATTGTATCTTTTTTTGGAAAGAAATGTGAACAATGCATTCTTCAACCCACAGTTTGATTGTTTTGTCCTGAATAGATGAATATTTGTTTTTTCTGGAAACAAAAATGAGTTATGACGTCCATTGGATCAATAACCACGGTAACCATATCATACAGGACTATGAGTGGGCTGCAAACAAATTTTTATATTAACTCCATCTGACTAAATCTTGATAGAACCATTGGCCCTAATTTGGTTTTCCGCCGTAGGTTTAAAGGGGACCACCGGGCAAAGAACAACACATTATTATATGTTTTGGTACCGTTTTGTGATATCAAATAGATACCCAACATTTTGCAAAGGGTTGTGTAATTCATAAACAAAGCAATTAATTTCCACCACTTACGGAACCACTGCTATTTCCTGGTTCCATACGGGCCAAACATGTGCGAGTGCGCCAATGCTATTCACGCGTACGTTTGTAGACAATAGATTCCCGGGCGATTCGTTCGCTCTGCACACATTGCAATTCACTGCACGCCTCGCAGTCTTCGCAATTCAGACCGCATGAACGCATGCTTTAGAATGGTGATGCGTTTCCAATTATATATTTTTTTTTCTGGTAACATATTTTTGTGAACTTGTTGATGGAATGGAATACTAAAGATGTTACCTTTCTTTAATAAGAATATTATTTTTGGGTGGTGGTACCCTTTATGGGCAAACCCCTTGTTAAATTGCACTATTTGACTCCGGTAATAATAATATGATATAATATACGCAATTTATATAGCGCCTAATATGATTGATAATCATCTGTAAGCACTTTACAACGATATTATTACCCCGGTCATAGGATGCAAACCAGCACACATTGTGTGCACCATCTCCACTCCCTGGGGAGCATTCATTCCAAGCGGCTCATGGGCATTGAGAAGATCCTTCACATAAAGGCTTTCACCTCCTACCGGGTCCCCATTTATACACCTGGGTAGAGTGCAGCAATTGTGGATAAATTGTCTTGCTGAAGGACAAACGCAGTGGGCAGGGTTCGAACTCGAGATCTCTTGATTGGAAAGCGCGCGCTCTACCAATCTTGCCACACCACATCCACTAACCCTAGGACCAAGCTCAACCCAAGGACTAAAGTTAGTAATTGCTAAATGGTGTGTTAGATTTAATCCATGGCGTTAACCAAGGACTTACGTTATATGTTGCTAAGTGGTATGTTAGATTCAATGCACGGCAGTAGTCAGAGAGTTAAATAATCTTTATTTTAGAGTAAAAGCTTTTCAGGTAATGCAGGGGGCTCCACACTTATCTTTTGTCAGTGGCCTGGACGGGCCAGTGAAAGAATTTCTTCCCCTTTTCTGGCGGCCCGAAAGAAAAATTTACTGGCCAAAAATTTATTTCATGAGTAAACTTTTTACTTTTCAAAATATCACTCTTTCCTATAAATCAAACATGTAATTATAATGAAGATGAAGCATGACAACAAGATTTGTCTAATTTTGTCAATGTCTGGTTAAACAAATCTGCTTTCCCTTATTTGGCCACCAAAATATCACTTTTATACATTTTTGCTGTATATTGCAATTTCACTGGCCCTGGGCATGGGCGTCAACACTTTTTTTCATAAGTGTATACATTATGTATGTTTGATCCATAGATTTCATTGATTTCACTCTGACATACATGTATATTTGAAATTTCTGTCTCAGATATGCACCAAAATCGCACAATTTCAAGCCCAAAAGTGCAAAAGCTCCCTACTGTGGGAGGGGGACACCAACTCCCACACCCTCCCCACGTCCCCCCCACTTTCGAGAAGCTGTAGACGCCCTTGGCCATGGGCCAGCGGGCCAGTGCGAGTGTCGAGCCCTGGCTAATGGCAGAGATTTACCAAAAGGCCATCAAGGAAATCTGGTCAAATTTTCCTGTTTGATTAGTGTTCCGTGTTGATTCATCATTCCTAAAAATGAATAACAAAATGATATGAATAATATGAGGAAAACTTTTTTCATTCTCACCTCACTAGATAACTGTTTACTTTTCCTGGAAGGTATTATTGATTCGACCTTGTGCACAAATTTATGATATAACTTGCTCATCCTTGGAGAATGAAAAAATGTGAAAACCTGTTCTGCCAGAGTATCATCATAAGAGGGTGGCATAAAGATTTAAAGGTACACTTGAGTATTGGTACTTCCCGAAAAAAAAAAATTTGTAAGGGTTTTGGTTGGTTTTAATTCCATTTGAAAATTTATTGAATGAAACATGTGAAATGAGAATCATTCTCTTTCGAATGCTTTCATAGTTGTAAAATTTGATTTCAAAATATTTTATTTATATATCGTCTAGCCAGGCGATATCTTGATAAAATTCATAAAATACATAAAATGCTTAAAAATACACTTCTTTCAAAAAATTTCAAAAGAGGTTTTTTAATAGTTGTTGGTTATATCTCTATTTAATCATTATTTTAACAAAACATCGCATGAACAATTTTGTATGAAAAATGGTTGAAACCAATGAGTTTTTAGAGAGCGCCCTCTTGAGTTTTAACGGCTCTTTTTTAAAATGATAACATGCTTTTTACTTTTACTTTTTACTTAAATAAAAGGAAGGTTCAGCATACTATATTGCGTAGTAACTATTTGTTTTCCGTTGAACTTTATGCAAATTTGTGGTGGCCTCATAATGATTTTGGGGGCTAAATCGGCCTGAGCCCAGGTGTATTTTTGTTCACCTATGTTGTAGCCCGAGGACCCAATGTAATCCTCCTTTTTTGCACTTTTCTCCTCCTCATGACTAAAAATGTTATTTTAATTCTCTGGTGAGGATTCTGCTATAGCCTTGAAAGCTCTGACCTACATTTGATCTCAACCAAAGGTGTGGTACTGGTAGCAAATACTGCACGTACATGTACGTAGGCTCGCTTCTCAGAAAAACTGTTTTACTTTGTTGTTTTTAGTAGTCTGTGGACAAAATGAAATTTTTGTTGTTACATTTTTTGCCATTTTATGGCATAAAATTGGTTAAATGTAATATCGTACAAATGTATTTCATGTCAATTGTGAAATGTTTCAAAGTTTTTCAATCAAGGTTTATTTGCACGTTGAATTTTTCTCTGTGTGTTATATCGTTTGTCATTTTAGTTCTCTAACGAGGATTCTGCTAGCCTCGAAAAGCTCGGACCTTTGTTGACTCTCAACCAAATGTGTTGTAGGGAAACTGCACGTAGGCTCCCTTTGCAGAAATATGTTGTTAGTTTCACTTTGTTGTGTTTAGTAGGCTGTTGACATAACATATTTTTGATGTTGCATTTTTTCAACTTTTATGGCATTAAATCGGTTAAATGTAATATTGTAGGGAAACTGCACGTAGACTCGCTTCGCAGAAATACGTGTGGGTAGTTTCACTTTGTGCAAAGGTGCTACATGGCACTTGGTGGGCATTGTTGAATTCCAATACGGGGTTAATATTCATTGCATGCATTCATGCTTGTGTTGATTTCTTCGATTAAATATTAAAAGTTCTTTTTATAGCATACAGCAGGCAAATAAAAAGTGAGATTTTTATTGGAATATTGAGCTTTTGAGCAACACAGCATTCCATGCTGATTTAGGATTCAAACTTACAACAAAAATATGAAAGCTCTGTGTGGGTGTTTATCTCTAGTAAATATGTAGTAGGTTTGTCTCTGTGTGTTTGTGTTTTCTGTATGTATCTATATATAGGTGTGTTTGTTTGTGTGTGTTATATGTGTTTATATGTAGGTGTGTGTGTCTGTTTGTTTGTGCAAGTGAGGTGTGAGGGTGTGAGTGTGTGTTTGTTTGTTCAAACACAGTGCAATTATATTCCTTTTCCATCAAATTCCCCCATTTGTAAATACTTTAATGAGGAAGCGATAACGCGGCAGCTAACATAAAAGAGGGGAAAGGGCACCAACGCCGATGAATTGGCGCATTTGGAATCGGTCGTTCCATTATGTGCGCACCGTCATTGTTGGTGGATTACCACCAGCAAGTTGCATTTTGTTATTGTGTAAATGGTGCGTTTCAATTTTTTTCGTGACAGTGATGTCTCAATCAAGCACTAAAGGCACGCTGATACCCTTTTGTGGCATTCCGGTGCCTTTTGTCCCGGCCCAGAAATAGGCTCGTTGGCTCTTTTCCAGCTATTTGGTTGTTTGTTTGCGTGACTCTGCTCGCTTTTTTATAGTCGCGCTCTCTCAGAGTTGTTTGAGGGTTCATAAACCTTTTTTAAATGAGGCAAGGCCATGTGCTCTTTAGCTAGATATAGTGATGTACATAATGTTGTCATGATATCTCTCCAATGTTGTACCATGTGGTAACATGTTGTACCATTGTTGCACCATTTTGTACCATAGTTGCACCATACAGTGTACCACTGTTGCACCATGTTGCACCACTGTTGCACCATGATGTACCATTGTTGCCACATGTTCTAACATTGTTGCACCATGTTGTACCATTGTTGCACCATGTTGTACCATTGTTGCACCATGTTGTACCATTGTTGCACCATGTTTTACCATTGTTGCACCTTGTTGCACCATGTTGTACCATTGTTGCACCATTTGTACCATGTTTTACCATTGTTGCACCATGATGTACCATTGTTGCACCATGATGTACCATTGTTGCATCAGGTTGTACATACATGTGATACATTTCACCATTTTTTGTGCCATCTTGTATGCAACACATTGCACTTCTTATTGTTGTACCATGTTGTATGCAACACATCCCAGCTATCGCCTTCGGCTCATGCAATAGGTCATTTCAGTGTTTCCAGATTGGTTATTAAAAAAATAAAGTAGTTTATTGATAAGCTGAAACCCTTATGAAGCCCAAACCGAGCATGGTGGCTTAGCGGTTAGAGTGTCCGCCTCATGCACGGGAGGTCCCGGGTTCGAACCCAGACCGGGTCATACCAAAGACTTTAAAAATGGTACCTTCTGCCTTCTAGCCAGGGGCTCGGCATTTATAGAATGGAGAAGGGAAAGTTAATCACACGAGTTACCAGAGGACTGGCCCCATTCTGTAGCTTTCTCTACATTTAGTAGACGTGTGGCCTAGGGCTAATGAATCAGAGATAGGCGCTGCCTTATGTGCCAAAATTGGCACGGGAAGGACTTTAACTTGTAACTTATAAAGCCCAAGCTTTTTTTGCCTTTCCAGGCCTATAAAGGGAGGGGGGGGGGGCACTATGTTCCCCCTCTCAAATTTCTTTATGACAGGACCAATTACTTTAATTTCGCACACATGTAAAGCAAGTTCTACAAAATGCAATCATTAACATTTCTAATGAGGGCGCTATTTTCAGTAATATGATAAAAACATAGACATTTTTGTAATTTCTTACATTTATGACTCACAATTTTGTGTCAAATTTTTTTTTCTTTCTGTGAAATGAGAGATTATGCAATATTACACCTTCTACAGGAAAAGACTTTGCATTTCTGCAGTGTTTTATGTCTTTTTGGGTTACATTTGTTATGCAATGTACACTTTAATGGGACCTCATGGTGAATTTATGTAATATGATCCATTTACCTACATGTTTTGCTTATTTTTAGCATGTGATCCTTGATCAAAAAACTGAAAGGATATTTGTAGACATAATTTGACACCCAATTTGCATACTATTTAACTATTGAATTTTCTGATTGTTTTGATTTTTGGGGCCCCATTTTTTTTTTATAACAAAACAAAATAATTGTTGTGAAGGTTAATTTTAGTCAACTATAAAAAGAAACCCCAAAAAGAAAAACATGCTCTTCAGTTTATGGTTTTCATCTTGTAAGAATAAATGGAAAAGGAGACGTACGTGAAATAAGGTACCATTCAAAAGACAAATTATATGTATTATAATTATATGATAGGAACTTTGTCTGTAAAATGGCTTCATCGGTTTTTTACATAATTATATAAAGTCTTTAAAGGGGTAGTACAGTTTTGGTAAGGCTGAACTTTAGTAACCAAACCTGGACAGTAACATTATAAACTAATAGTTATAACTCCACCATGCTGAAAAAGGTATACAAAATTACAAACGACTAAGTAAAAAGCCCGCTATCATTAAAAAAGAGCCATTAAAACACAAGAGGGCGCTTTCTAAAAAGGCATTGGTTGCAACCATTTTTCATATAAAATTATGCATGTGATGTTTTATTGAAATAATGATTAAATAGAGAGATCATCAACAACTATTTAAAAAACATTTTTGAAAATTTTTGAAAAAGTGCAAGCATTAAAAAAAAAATTTGAAAAAATCATCTAATTATTTGGGCCCCAAATAATTATAAAATCAGATATATTTATTGATATTTCAGCCGTTTCTGGGTCGATTTTGACCAAATAAAGTTTATTCTGCCATTAAAATTGCATGTTCTCTCAAATTCGACACTCAGTTTTTCATTACCTCACAAAAAAATTGTGATGTGCAGCGCCCTCTCTACCAAAACTAAACTACCCCTTTAAATGTACTATATTACTAAATTGCATACATGTAAGGTATCGCTTAAAAGACAAAGTATTATATGATGGGAGCTTTGTCTGAAAAATGGCTCTATCGGTACTCACATGAAGCCGGTTCTTATATGAAGTCTTCAAATGTACTATAAATTTCAGTAGTTAATCTTTTGCATTTCATTCGGATTATATTCTTCTTTGAAGCCTCTCATACTGTAAATATGTACATTTTTGTGTGTGAATTACATACAAAATGAAAGGCTGACAAGGTGTGGTTACATACTCGGTATAAAGTAGATGCTATTCTTACCACAAAATGCATAACTTTCATCATGGAATTTTTTTTAGCTACAAAAAAAATAGAAAAAATGATGATTGACATGGAATTAAATCAAACAAACCTTGCATGACTTGATCGGTAAACACAAAGGTTAAACCAGCTGGCCTTGATAGTCGACAAAATTATTTCAAGCCGTGTTTTTGCGTTTACGGATCACGAAGTATACCGCAGAAAAAGGCGAAGTCAAATAGAAGAAACAAAAGAGCTGTTATTTGACCAAGACAAACAATAGATATTAGTTAGTAGTATCTGAATTCTTTCCATGGCATTTGTAGCATTACCTATAAAGCTGTTCTTTTGATTTTTTTCCAACGTTTTGTTGTTTTGTTGTTGCCTCGTAAGACCAATGTACAAAGTGGGATCTGAAACCAACTCTTGTAGGTTCGACCGACTAGGTTCAGTGGTCCTTTTCTTAAAGGGATCTAGTAACATTGTCAAAATTCCACACAATTTCATCAGAAATTTAGTGGATCTCTCAAAGTGTGGTGTATTTATATTACCAATAGAAGCGTAGAACAGGTTTTGATTTTTCAAATTTCCCTTTTCGTGTGAAGTGTTCGGATGTTTAACTATCCACTGGATAGTCATAACTGTGTACAAAGTCAGTGCATTGAGTTAGTTGATATTACTTTGCATCTTTACTCGGCCATATAATAATATCAATAATAATTATAACATTCATTTGACGTGACGTGAAATTTTCGCACAATCCTCAGAGGATATCGGATATCAAAACTACACATTATACATTATACTTTCTGCACATGCCAACAAAGTTTACACTAGATCCCTTTAAGGAATTTCATCAATTATTGGAACTAGTTCATGGTAGCTACGACTGTCTTATTTAATTTCCCTCTTTCTAAATGTATCTCTAAATTAGTATTAAAGTAATAAACAATTCAAAGATACTGTAGGTATTATGTATAGGAAGGGGTGTATGTACCCTGTAATCAATGTTGCAGTTCTGTCCTTGTTTATGCATATGAGATTGAATGTTTGAACCAAACATTTCATAGAGCTGAAACAAAATGATTATATACAGTTGGAATTTGAAGCTGCCTGCCTTTCTAAATTAGAATGTATCACAAAGAGCTCCGTCTAATGAGCATGATCACACATTTAATAACTATTAGTGAGTAGAGAAATTGGTTACTTCAAAGGATATATTATTTAGTTTCTTGTAATAACTCATAGAAATTAATAGCGAAACTAGGTGTACATAGCTGCCAACTGTTACGAAAAATTCGTAATTGTTACGAATTTCCCACCCTCTTTACGAAATTACGAATACTCCTTCTATAATTACGAATTTGGAAAAAAAAAAAAAAAAAAAAAAGATTTTTTTTTTTTTTTTTTTTTTTTTTTTTTTTTCGTTTTCACGTTTTTAAACGTAAAAAGACAACGTTTAAACGTAAATCTGACCAAATCATACCTGGTAATTGTGCAAAAATTATGAAAAATAGGGCCATGGA
Source organism: Echinarachnius parma (assembly GCA_037951105.1). Taxonomy (NCBI): domain Eukaryota; kingdom Metazoa; phylum Echinodermata; class Echinoidea; order Clypeasteroida; family Echinarachniidae; genus Echinarachnius; species Echinarachnius parma. Next base: position 90,601 of record JBAMJV010003509.1, read on the forward strand.
CGCCGGCCGCAATGGACTCCGCGCTTGACGCTCTAGGGCCCTAAAGCGGGGCCTGGACCCCGGCTTAAGGGACTTCGCAATTCGCGCTCGTGATGTTCAGTTTTGATTAAATGTTACTAATTTAAAATTCCAAATGTTGGCAGCTATGGGTGTACATACATGTATATTCAACTGTAATTGTTATTTTGCCATTCATTGCACATTTTCCAATCTGTTGCATTTCTTAAGCCCTGGTCACAACCCACCGTGCATGTTTTTAGTCCGTACGTTTTTGGGGGAGGCCACGGCCGCCATGTTTTTCTGAAAACGTGGGGAGGGAGTGGCAAGAGCAGGGAGGGAGTACGTCAACGCACGGTGTAAGTACGTGGCCCGCACGCCACGCCTGGCCGTGAGCGGTTGCGTGCATCGTACGTTGCGCACGTGGTAAGTGAGTTGTACGTGCTTACAACGTACGATCTCCGTACGATTGCCACGTTATCGTACGGAGGCCGTACTTACATGTGCTGCTCACGTACGTTGTAAGTGCGTGCAAGTGCAAACAACCTTTTCTGCTCATATTATACTGCAGAAATCAGTGCGCACAACGTGCGTTGTAAGTGCGGAGCACGTGCTTACTCGGTATGGTCCACGTGAGTTCTGCGTGCTCATTGGACAGTTGAACTGGGGAAGTGCCGAGTAAGCACGGACCACGCACTTATCACGTGCGCAGCACGCACGTGCGCTCATTGGCTGTAGAGGGCACGCGCGTCACGCGTACTGGGGGTGAATCGGTAGCCCGACCGCAGCCCGACCTCGTGCACTAAAAGTGCTACGGAGTGTCTGCGTGCTCCCAAATCCGTACTGAGGCGGTACTCACCACGTACGGATACCCAAATTTTGCCCACGTTTTTGCAAGTAGACAGCACGCACTTGCAAGTACGGCGGGTTGTGACCACGGCTTAAATCATAAATAAAATACTATCAACTCATTTACAAATAATATAGACACTACTGGAAGTGTGAGTTAAATATTACTGTTGCCAGTCCCTGCGCGGTTAAAGAGACGATTTGAATGGAAGGAGAATAAATAAGATTTCTTTTTTAGTAGATAAATATTGAGTAGAATATTCAAGAGCCAAAAATTAATTGTACATCAAGATCATTAAATCTCCTTGATAAATACCAAATAGTTATAAGGTTTTATAATTTATTCAAACGAAAGTAATGTTATATTTAAACAAATAATGTGGAATTTAGACATACCAAATAATGGCTTTCCTTAATTTTAAGTCCAAATTACAATTTAAGTTCAACTTAGGATCTTTGTGTAGAGAGAAGTCAATTGTAGGCATGTGTCTTGCTGAAGGGCATGCACGCAATATCCTTTTGGTCATTCAACCATATGACCTTAGTATTGAATGACAAAGACTTGAACCAATAATACAACAGCGCTCCTGCATTTATATGTGACCGGCTTTGGCAAAACCCTGCACTTGTCGGTAAAAATCAAAATGAAGATTTTCATACCATTAGACAGGCCTCATCACAAGCTTTGATTTGATGCTTTGTTCTAACAAATTGGTCAATAATTGGCGAAGATATGATTGTTTCAATTTTACAATCATAAGTCTTTTAAACACATTGTGTGAACTTTAAATGCCAATTTCTTCAAAACATGAATTATCAACAAGTGCCAGGTTTTGCTACAGCCGGTCACATACACTCGGCAAAAAAAAGAAAGTAAACAATTTTTCAAATTTTTTGTTGTTGAAGTTCAGAATTCCTGTTACTTCTAGACGATTTTATCTTTTTTTAGGTATCGCTAGTAACCGAAATAATCTATGTTTTCGAAACCACTATCAACTGTTTTGACTGGCCACTGGAGGCTGCCGTGTTTTCCAGCAGTACCGCATGAAACCTCATCTGAGAAATAGCGTGCACTAACAAAAACAGGTTATGTAACCGCTCTTGTTGAATCTGCTGCTATGTCAGTGGTTAAGTAACCCGCTTTTGCTAGGCAAAGTGCAAGGTCTGATGACATGTTATATGGTACAATTGGAAAACCTGGCAGCCTGCAGTCTTCAGTCAAACCAGATAATAGTGGTTTTATAAACACTGATTATTTCCATTATTATTTTGTAATACCTAAGCGGAAATATTCAACTAAAATGTGACATGAATTATGCACTCAAAGGGATCTAGTAACTTTGTTGACATGTGCAAAAAGTGATCAATGGTTGATACAATGGTTATTGTGGTTATCTGATAAATCCGCTGGGTGTTGTGTGAACATTTCAAGATGGACGTTATATTACAGAGTAATGAGCAAAAATGCAAAGTAATATTCACTAACTCATTGCACTCACTTTGTACACGGTTTTCTCGGTCCAGTGGATAATTTAACATTTTAACACTTCAATCATAAATATCTTTTTAACGAAAGGGAAATTTGAAAAACAGAAAACTGTCCCATGGTTTTATTGTTAGTACGAATACAACAAGGTATGAGAGAACGCTAGAATTCCAATTGGACTTTGAGGATTTGGCAGTGTTACTAAGTCCCTTTAACAGTAACAGTATTAAGTGAACATGCCATCGTTTCGCTCCTCTTTCACTCCTCAATTTTTTGCCAAATTGAGTTCTGCACACCATCCTGTACAATGTACAGTATGTCAGAGCCTTATCTACTCCTTATTTCTATATTTGATGACACACGCAGTACCCCGGGGTACCGTTGTACCCCGGTATCCCGCGTTGTGTAGCGCCATCTTGAGTCCAACCGTACCGTAGCTATTGCGTTGTGCATGCAGTGCAGTGCGCGATTGTATGCACGCTATACCCACAGTACAGCCCTAAAATTTAAATAAATAATTAAACAAAATGGCGGATTTTCGTCTGGTACCCCGGGTTACCGTTTATGTCATCATTTGGGAATATTTACCCAAAATAAAAGAGAGCTGAACTTGCTTTCTACCAGGCTCCCAGTCTTTAAACATGATAATCTCCAAAGTGCAAAACGTGACTCAAACAATGATATGTACTGTATTATTATAAACTCTAAGGGCAAGGTCCTTCCTAGCCATCTAGTACATGTACATGTATGTATACATTATTTATGCTCTAATTCATCTATTTGAGAATAAAAATGTAATGTATTTTTTTTCCCCATTTGATTAGAATATCCCTTTGTCAGCACTACATGTATATAGTTCCATAAATAGATGCATACCAAAGTAACCCATTGAAAGCTTTTTTTAATTTTTGTATACTTAGTAGCATTACCAAGTGACATTCGTAATGTTCAGTGCCTGGAAACATTCCAGAGGCATGTGAAGGTTACCCAAAGCTATTAATATAGTTGTATGATATTTGTTAAATTTTGTAGAGAGACAATACTGTTGAATGTTCTTTGTTTTTTGTACCGTTTTGTGGTATGAAATAGATACCCAAAATTTTGCAAAGGATTGTGTAATTCATAAACAATGCAATTAATTACCTCTTACGGAACCATTATTATTTCATGGTTCCGTACGCGCCAAACATTTGTGAATGCGCCAATTCTATTCACGCTTACGTTTGGAGACAATGGAATCCCGGACGATTTGTTCGCTCTGGACAAAGGTAGTCTTCGTACATGCAGACCCATAAATGCATGCTTTAGAATGGTGATGCGTTTACCAATTATATTTTTTTCTGGAAACATATTTTTCTGAACTTGTTAATGGAATGGACTACTAATTTAGATGTTACCTCTCATTTATAAGTATATTTTTTTTGGGTGGTGTTACCCTTTAAAATTCTCTCCCACACAGCATGGTATAATATGCTTGCTGTTATGTATGTTTATAGTTATAGAAACCCTTGATAACGAGTCAAAAAAATGATCAGAACAAAAAAAAAAGGGTATGCATAAATATTATATTTTTTATTGGAAAATATAGGAAACATGGTTGTTTATTTTAAACGGAAGCATTAATGTGCCACGCCTGATTACTTTTCGAGGCACTGAATAGTACAGGTGTAGGTTATATATTTTTGTTATTAAAGAGGGGACAATCGATTTATGGTTGGGAGGTGCGAGGTTCCGTAAACAGAACAGTTATGCGCTCCAGTGAAATCCTTGCAAACCAAGTCTTCCCGAAACACAATGTCGGCGTAACCAAAATACATTTTTGTTTTTGTTTGTAGCATTTGCATGGGGGTAATTCAAAACATGTAGCGATCGATTGGCTACAATTGACACATGTGTTTCGCATGGCATGCATTTTAACGTTTCAAGCGCCAGTGAACATCCTTTAATTTTGTGCGTAGGCTATATTTTCCAATCGGATGACTATCGTAAGCTGATAAAACATAAATATGCGCTTTGTTTGCGAAATTTGCCCCTTTAAACAATTATTAAAGGGATAGTTGAGTTTTGGTATAGAGGGCGCTACTCAAAATAATTTTTTTGTGAGATAATGAAAAACTGAGTGTCAAATTCAAAAGAGCATACAATTTTAATGACAGAATAAACTTTATTTGATCAAAATCGGTTCAGAAATGGCTGAAATATCCATAAAAATAACCATTCGTAATAAATGTGGGGCCCCACAATTATTCGACAATTTTGAACCAGCCGTTAACATTTTTTTTTAATGCTTCCTCTTTTAAAAAAATTACAAAAGTGGTTTTTAAATAGTTGTTGATAATCTCTCTATCTAATCATCATTTCAACATAACATCATATGCACAATATTTTATTTAAAATGGTTGAAACCGATGAATGTTCGGAGAGCGCCCTCTTGAGTTTTAATGGCTCTTTTTGAATGATAACAAAAAAAGGCGAATAGAAGCAATGAAATAAACATGGCTAATAATTGGTCGAGATTCTCACAAGATGTAGGCATGTTTTCTGTGGATGTGTGTGTGGGTGTCTGTGCACGCGTGTGTACGTGTGTATGTAAGTGCTTGTATAGGTGTTTTTGTTTTTTGTTTGTTTGTTTGTTTGTTTTTGTTTTTTTGGGGGGGGGGGAATATTTTGTTCTCTCCTATTTTCCCCTTTTTTATGTTTATGCTTTCTTCATGCATGCACGTTTCATGCTTTATTTGATGTAAATAGTAAAAGTTAATTTGTACTATTTAGATGTGAATGTAAGATCATATTATATACAATTATGTAAACATGCAAATTATTTTATATACTAATCTTGTTATTGATTGTTATTTTGTTATTGTTTGGAGAAAATAAATATCTTTGAAAAAAAAAAAAAAAAAAAGCTTTTTACTTAGTCATTTGTAATTTTGTATTCCTTTTGAGCATGGTGGAGTTATAACTATTAGTTTGTAATGTAATGGTCCAGGTTTTGCTTACTAAAATTCAGTTTAACCAAAACTGTATTCTCTTTACCAGAACTCAACTATCCCTTTTTAAGCCATTTTCCACATAGTAGATTGGATACATTATTTAAAGATTTTTTTTTTGTTTTTGGGGGGGGGGGGGGGGGGGGGAGCAGCTCATTATTGATTGAATACCAAAATATAATTTATAACATATCCTAAATTAATGCAACATGAGCATTTACATAGCACCTTTTCAAAGTATTGCAAAGCGCTTCACATAGAAAGAATATATTATTGCAATAAATACTGCATTTCATGGTGTAGTACAATCTATTTTTATTTCATGTTTTGTTATTATTGTTTTTGTTTGTATAGATTTGTTGTAAGATTGTAAAGTGCTTAGATATCATATTTGGCGCTTTATATAAACCAAAATTATTATTATTAGTAGTATTATCATCACTGTTTTTTCCCCTCTATTGTGAACTCTGTGGTATATTTTTACTATGAATAGCATCCCTAAATGCATGATTATCTAAACTGGGTTCCAAAAGAAACTTATCACTTCTTCAGAGCGACACACATTAACATCCAAAGCATAAAAAGTAATCATAATTGGGCATAGATTAGCTATAATACTCCTGAGCAAGCTCATCTAAAAAAGATTATGTTTGCTTTTAGTCAACAAAGAATAAAATGAGGTGAAATCGCAAGAGGTAATTTTTCAAAAATCACATGAAACTGCTCGCCTTCCGGGCACGGAGCTCGGTACGGACAATAGCCAGTCTGATGGTTACATAACCCGCCTTTGAAGTTGAATGAATAGCTATTGAAAGTTCTGAATAGACCGCCTTTCGTGGAGGCTCGCAGCGAGCAGTTTCTGTGATTTTTGAGAAGTGACCTGTAGTGATTCCATGGCATTTTCTCTTTTTTGGCAAAAGCAAACTTTTAATTTTTCAGATATGCTTCATAAGGAGAATGATAGCTTATCTGTGTCTAAATATGAATCAATTTGATGCTATGGATTTTAGTGAGCGTCGCTCTGAAAAAGTGATAAGTTTCTTTTGGAGCCCAGTTTATGAGAAATAGGAAAAAAAGAAGCCATCTTCCAGTTGAACTGATTGTTGCGTTTCCATGTAGCGATTTATATTCTGTTTATGTACATTACAGAACATGATGTTTGATTACATTCTGCAGTAAAAATCAATCATTTATGGGCAACGATTATAGTTTTTATTCAGGGGACACCTGTTAAAATGAATTAATACAAACGTTGTAATGTTGAATTCAATCAATTTAATGTCTTATTGCGTACAATGAAAAGGTAATTAATCATTTATGGGCAACAATCGTACTTCCATTTGGGGGCATGTGTTTGAGTACATTTTTTGAGTGAATGTTAACATTAAATGTTGAATTAACTATTTTAATTCCTTGTTATACATGGCTATAAAAATGAACCATTTATGGGCAACAATCATACTTCCATTTGGGGGCTTGTGTTTGAGTGAATTAATACAATGTTCACATTTAATGTTGAATTCGCTATTTTAGTGTGGTGTACAATTATATTCAAATGAATTGTTTATGGGCAACGGTTACATTCGCTTCAATTGCACCTGTTTTTAGTGAATTGATAGGAAGCCTTTTTACAGCGCATGGACTAGAGATTTTAATCACATGATATGTTGCCATGGTAACGAAGCTAACCCAGGTGGAAGCTTTGGGAAACCCACTTGATTTTGCAATTGCTCTTTAATAGATGATGAACACATTGATGTGAAAAAAGAAACAAATCTTTGAAAATGTAATGTCACCCTCTTCTGCTACCCAAAAATGTTAGTATGCTGTGCACATTAGATCATACATTATCCTTTTTTAAACAACAGCCCATATTAAAGGGGAGATTTAAATTGAAATCGAATACAGGCCAAATACATTGATATTAAAGACATCCTCTTAGGTTTATGTTCGCTTGGTCTACACTCAGTTGGTCTACTACCTGATGGTCTGGTTTAAATCAAATGGTCTGTTAATACTCTTCATATATTGCATTGTGATTTTAATATAAAAGATTGTTATTTTGTAACCCGCTTAGGGGGGTGTTTCACAAAGATCCCAAGTTGAAATTACCTCTAAGCTGGACTTTAAAAAGTATGGAAAGCCATTAGTTTCTTTGAAAAATTGTTGTAAATGTCCTTTTTTCAAAGGCATAAAATGATGATTCAAATCATTAATATTTTCTATTATCAAGGAGATTTCATGTTCTCGATGCAACATTTATGAAAATTCTAAAATTCTTGCTTTTTTGCTTTGGAAGATATTGTATTCCAAGGCTACAAATGGCTTTCCATAATAGTTAGGTCCAACTTAGAGTTAAGTTGAACCTAGGATCTTTGTGAAACACCCCCCTGGTTATACTTCTGTATTTCTTCAGTCCAGACATCTGCTGGGAGAGAAACATTTTCTACCATTTTTGTTTATGTTCTGTTATTACATGAAAATTGTAATATGAAAGTTTGTTATTCTGTTTGTTTGATTATTTGTTTGTTTGTTTGTTTGTTTGTTTGTTTGTTTGTTTGTTTGTTTTTCCAGCTTCTTGCACCAGACATTTGCCAGGAGAGGAACATCCACTTGCAATGTGTTGAATTTTTTAATTTTGTCATTTTTGTCATATTAATTTACTGCATTTTAATTGTAAATCTGTAATATGACAGTTTGTTATTCTGTTTCTTTGTTTGTTTGTTTGTTTCTCCAGCTTCTTGCACCAGACATTCGCCGGGAGAGGAACATCCTCCTGCAGTGCGTGCGTCACGTGATCGGAAAGGACTTCTACCAGGATTCATCGTCGTCGTCCGCCACTACGTGATGTTAAGCCAGATGCGAACACGATCGTGCCCGTCTCATACACATGCGCCACATTGGATGCAAGTTTTTTGAGCGTTTGTGTTAACTCTGATTCGTAATCAAGCGTAGAGTTGACTTTGATAGTTGATTGGCAACTTGGGGGATCAAACGCTAAGTTCTCTGAAGGCAACAATGCATTCAATCACAAATTTGCAATAAATGTGACCGGCTACCTATAGCAAAACCCTGCACTTGTCGGTAAAAATCAAAATGTAGATTTTCATACCATTAGAAAAGCCTCATCACAAGCTTTCATTTGATGCTGTGTTCTAACAAATTGGTCAATAATTGGCGAAGATATGATTGTTTCAATTTTACAATCATAAGTCTTTTACACTCATTATGTGAACTTAAAATGCCAATTTCTTCAAAACATGAATTCCCGACAAGTGCAGGGTTTTGCTATAGCCTGTCACAAATTGTAACTCAAAGTTTTATGCCGTAAGCTCTGGCAGTACTATTACAATACTTATCATTTATCTGGAAAATAAATATTAATAAGGGTCCTGTTGCTTACATTCTCTTGCTTAACCTATGTCCCACTGGAGTATACAATCCCCAAATAGTTCATACCTGACCAACCAAGTTCCTGTCAGATGCAATAGAGTACAGAAGCCATGACGTCATAAAAATCTATTTTTAGAATTTTCAAATTTGAACTGCATTTTCCAAAAAGAGCACAAAAAATCATGTCCAAATACCGAAAATCGATTGAATATGTTAAGTATTGGCTGAGATATGCCCATCCGAATGGATTTTTTGTCAATAGGCAATCAGTGTTTTTGTGCTCTGGTTCATAACTTTATGAACCAGAGCACTATAACACTGATTGCCCATTGAAGTAAAATTCATTTGGATGGGCATATCTCAGCCAATACTTAACATATTCAATTGATTTTCGGTATTTGGACATTATTTTTGATGCTCTGCCGGAAAATGAAGTTGAAATTTGAAAATTCTGAAAAAAAAAGATTTTTGATGACATCACACTTCACCACTCTATGGGTTATAAATAAACCAAGGGGCTGTTTCACAGAGATTCTAAGTTGAACCTAGTAATTATGGCAAGTTATTTGTAGCCTTGGAATAAAACATATTCAACAGCAAAAAAAATTCAGTATTTGAGACTTCAAATAAACAAAATATATCAATTATTTCAAGGCTCCTTGATAATAACAAATATTACTGATTTTTATCAAACTTTAAAGCATTTTCAAAAGAACCGTTTCAGCAAGTTTACAAAGAAACCAACAGCTTTCCATAATAGTTAGGTCCGACTTAGAGTTGAGTTCAACTTTGAATCTTTGTAAAACACCCCCCAGAAAGGTTGAATGTTGAGAACTTAGAGTAGTTCAAACAAATTTCAATAAATACATTTTTTTGTGGGTTAGACTGAATCCGGAAAAGTTTTTGAGACCTTTTTGAGGAAATTCAACAGGTTCATGGGCTCATGGGTAATCCCAGAAATAAAAGGTTGGGTGGATGTGGGTTTATAAGAAAACTCATATAAATGCAATCTGTTATGATTTTTTATTGCAAATTACCAACTCAATACCTGCAATATCCACAATTAAGTAACAATTTAAACATTGTAGGTATTTACTATACCTATTATTAAAAGGTTCTTTCAAATACGAAAGTTTGCAAACAGAACAAGCAGTTTAAACCGTAAATGCTAATGAAGGTTTTAATAGCCCCACTAAAAATACTTATACTGTTAATGGAATCCGGGTAGGTTGTCAAGTCTTTATTGTCAAGTATTTATTACGACATAAAAGTAGGTCAAACAAATTGTAGGTAATATCATGTTAGAATACACAGAAAGGTTGCTCAGACCTTATTATGGCATATTTTTAAATAGTTTAAACAAATTTTAATAAATAAATGTTTTCATGTTAGAACCCAGAAAGGTCGTGCAGACCTTATTATTGCATACTTTTTAAGTAGTCCAACAAAATTTCACTAAATACTTTGTAAATGTTATTATTTGAGATTCCAGAAAGGTTTTCTGTAACTTAATTATGTCATAAAAGTAGTTCAAACAAATATCAATAAATAAATGTTATCATGTTAGAACCCAGAAAGGTTGCTCAGACCTTATTACATCATATTTTTAAGTCTTTCAAACAAATTTCAACAAATACATTTGATTATTTGAGATTCCAGAAAGGTCGTTGCGACATTGTTATGTCATAAAATTAGTTCAAACACATTACAATACTGTTATTAATCGAGATTCCAGAAAGGTCGTTGCGACATTGTTATGTCATAAAAATAGTTCAAACATGTATCATTTTCAATAAATAAATGTTGTTATGTTACAATCTGTGGAAGGTCGTTGAGACCTTTTATGAAATTCAACAAGTTTTTTTGCTGTCATGGGTAATCATCTGAAAAAGGTCTTGTAGATGTTGGTTGGGGTATTAGATTCCAAAATTCATAAATGGGATATTTTTGTAATGACTTTCTGTATCCAGATACCCCCTTTCTAGACCCCTGCCTTATAAAAGGTAGTTCAAAATTGTAAACCAGATGCACCGTGCCATCTTGCAAACGCCTTGTGCATGGCACGTGCTAAGCGTTTACTCAGTGTTGTGCAGTGTGCACAAACAAGCCTAGTTCAAAATATCGACCTGGGTGGTGCTTCACAAAGATTCTAAGTTGAACTTAACTCTTAAGTTGAACCTCACGTTTATGGAAAGCCATTTGTAGCCTTGGAATAAAACATATTCAAAAGCAAAACAAAATTGATTTGAGACTTTCCACAAACATTTAAATTAATAATTTCACATCCCTGATAATAACACTTTTTATCCAAATGAATGCCTTTTCAAAATAAAAATGTTTCAAAACCTTTTACAAAGCAACTATTCAGCTTTCCATAATTTTAGGCCAAACTTTGAATCTTTGTAAAACACCCCCTGCAGTCTATGAACACCATGCATGGCAACCTATCAGGCTTTTACCCATTGCCTACAGATACCTGGCAGAGTCAATATTAAATGGTCAAAATAAACTTCTTCTTTTTTTGTTGCCCCGGCCACCTTTCGGGCGAGTAAAATCAGTACTTTTCAAATTCTGGTGGCCCAAATCATGTTTCAAATTTTTTAAATATACAGATTGTATTTGGTTCACTTTTGTGAGAAATGTATTCTTTATTATGAAGAAAATGGATGTACATATTATATGGTTGAAACATATGAGAATTATATTTCTGTATCGTTTTGTAAAAAAAAGCGTATCAAAAGGTGAAAGTAATGAAAATGCTCTCGCAATACTTTGTTCCATATTTTGTATATCATTTCAACATTTTGTTTTCCAAGTGCCAATCATGTTTTAACCCGTTCAGAACAGGTCCCGAAAATACTTGGGCTAGGGTCTACAGAGAATACATGTTATACTAAGAATTGCATTATCTTTAATGGGATAATAATACATGTCTATATTTTGTCATTGTTATAAGTGATCCTCTTGTAAGCTTCTTATAATTTGCATAATATTTATCATAATTATATTGTGATGAAGCATATGATGTGAAATATATTATACATCCTTTTCGTTGTTGTTCAAACATAAATAAGAGTCTTATGGTTAATTATTGTAATGGGGTGATAATGTAAAGCGCTAAGAGATGATTATCAATAATATTAGGCGCTATATAAATTGAAACATTATTATCTATTCTCCTTGTCCAAGTATGTTTCCAGGCTTGGTGGTATGAATATTTTTCATACGAATATGGTGGCAAGATAGATATAAAGATGTATTAGGTTGAGTACTATATTGAATTTGCAGCTTCTGTATTTCATTTTACTTTTTTTGTCCCCTTATAGCGATAAGCAAATTATGGACAGTGATTTGCGGTAGCTACACAATAAATGAGGGTCATAACCATGTCGGCCATTTGTGCACGTGGCGCAAGTTTTATTGTCATTTTTTGTAGAAAATAGATGTTTGATGAAAGAAAAACCTTATGACTCGTATCGCCATCTGCCCCAATGCACATTATGCCAAATAATAGCGGAATAAATAATATTTTGCTTTCAAAATATATTCTCCATTGTTGTGTGGTTGGTCGGTTATTTTGCCTCAAGTCTTTTTCTTTTTTGTCCGTTGATAGTGCGAAAGATCAAGAATTTGTGTGAAACGGTGCAAAACAACAAATGACCATGAAAAGTTTGGTGCTTATATAGTTTTACTAATGAATGGACGGATGCTTACGCAGTTTTGCTAACGAATGGATTGCGGGGCTATTATAGTTTTGCTGATGAATAGAATTGTGTGTATATAGTTTATTTAATGCTTTTATAAGTTCACAGGCTTTTCAATAGGGGTCATCTGGGTTATTTTTTTGGGTCAATAAAGAGAAAAAGACAGGAGCGAACTTTGTGGATGTGAATGGTGTTGTGGTTGTGTGGCTGAGGAGTTTTTATTCCGGTTGTGAATAAAGTGACCACTGGGTCTTGATTAATCGGACTTCAATTGCATTAATCCGGTGTAAACTGTCTTTGTAACTCCATTGGACTTACATAAGTATTTTGTAGATTTATTTCTATCTTTGTAGAAATGGACATATTACCCATAGTAATTGGATGCTATCAATCTTTGTTAATACATAAGATGATGGGCCAGATGGGCCTAATATCGATGATTAAATTTAGGTGACTATAGTGTCCGGCTTTGAAGACCTAGTTCAGTCTTAACTCGTGGCTGGATGATTGTTTTCTGCGATCTAATATTTCTTGTCCTATAAAGTATATTATATGACACTCCAATTTGTATTGTTTCTAAAGGAGAGCAAAGAAAGGCATAAGCTTTAAATAAAGTCCCAGAAGAACGTTCATCCCTTGAACAGTCGCACTGTTGTAGCCATGATTTTGTTTTCAAGGAGGAGGGGTGGGTGGGAGTGGGGGGGGGGGGGGGGGGGTCCGTCCAACCTGCCAGCACTTTATAAGTGCCAGCCACTTTGGGTGGGTTCCACGGGTCGGAGATCCCAGATTTTAGCTATTCAATGCTCCCAAATCGAGACTACCGGCAAGCATGCAAGCAAGCAAAAACAAAATCCTGGGACTGGGGGGGGGGGGGGGGGGGGGAGGAGGAGCACCCCTCGCTACGCCACTGACCAGTCATTGTGGCTCAGAGGTAGTGGTGCATTTATCTTGCGACCAATGGTTGTGGGTTCAAACCCCCGAATTCGGTCAAAGACTTTTAATAAAATTGTACCTACTGCCTTCTATCCAGATGGATAGAATAGAATAGAGAAGTGGTAGTGGTTGTTGATGTGGTGGTGGTGGAGGTGCTTCATGGTGGTGTTGCAAGGTTGTCATGATGGTGGTAGTGGTGGTATAAGGTGAACTGATAGAACATGGTAGTGATGGTGTTGGGAGGTGGTGGTAATGATGATACATGGTGGTGGTAATACACGGTGGTGGTGGTGGTAGTGCTACTTTTGGTGGTGCTACATAATGGTGGTATTTGGTGGTAGTAGTGCTGGGAATGTTAGTGGTGCAGGTTTTGATGATGATGGTGGAGGTGGTTTTGATTATGGTGGTGATAATGATGATTATAGCGATGATGACAACGATGATGAAACATGGTGGTGCTACTTCATGGTGGTACACAGCGACTATCACACAAGCAAAGCAGAAGATATAGAAGCCCCAGTCTCCTATAAGCTCTATCATTATTTTCCCAGTCGCTTGTGACATTTAGGAGCAAGGCGTTGTCGAATGGCTAGCAGAAGGGAAGGAGAGGGGAGGGGGGGGGGGGGGCAATTGCCCTTCTCTTGTAAATAGTGACCCCCCCCCCCTTCATACCTTCTGATGGGTACTAAGTAATACACAAACTATTTTTAAACTGATATTTAGATTAGCTACCGCCACCTCCCATGCAAATTATTACCCCACTTATTTGGATAATCCCAAAAGTCATACGTTTTTTATTTTATTTTTTACTACCAATTAACTATTACGATCGCGAATGACATACAAGAATGATCGCTCAATTTCGATCTGAGTTGTGTGTAATAAATAAGGGAGAAACTGTTACAAATATTAAAATATAACGACAGCGGAGGATTCCAAATCCCCTCGCCACATGCGTTGAGGAAATGTACTTTGAAAGGACTGTATGCGCGGGTGTTTGGGGGGGGGGGGGGGGGGGGGTGGGGGGTTAGTGGGTATCTAGTATAGGGGTGGGATGCGCCCTCAAATACCCCAACTCGTGACCAAACATTTAAATGCTCATTAACTCTAAACTCTCTATATGGCGCCTTGGAAATACCGCGTTATGCCCCCATTCCACATCTATTTCGCCCCTCTCATGAACAAGTGCCTCTTGGTTGATTTCTGGGCACTGAATTGTATTGATCCGTCTGCCCCCCCCCCTTCCCCCTCCTTACCTTACACCCCTCTCCCGATGTGAGGTTGATGACCTGTATACATGCTAGGTAAGGGCACCTGATCTACACCTATTCGGTCTACATATTTAATGCATGCAACCAGTGCTGAAGTCGAGATCGGACTCGAGACTGCTGTTGATGGTCTCGTGACTCGGACTCGGAGCCGAGTCACAATGTGAAACAAATGGGAACATGCTGTTTCGTTGGAGACTCGGACTCGGAACTTGTGGACTCGACTACCTTTAACCTTAATTTCCCTACTATATTCCATTATTGAACACACCCTGGGGGTGTTTCACAAAGATCCTAAGTTGAACTTAACTCTAAGTTGGACTTAAAAATTATGGAAAGCCATTTGTAGCCTTGAAATAAAATATATTCAAAAGCAAAAATTCAACTATGTTAGACTTTTCATAAATTTTACATCAAGAACATGAAATCCCCTTGATGATAGAAAATATCAATGATTTGAATCAACATTTTATTCCTTTAAAAAGAGGTTTTACCAAATTGTTTCAATGCAACTAACGGCTTTCCATAGTTTCTAAGTCCAACTTAGATTTAAGTTCAACTTATATTAGGATCTTTGTGAAACACCCCTAGGCCTAACCCTATACTCACATCCACTTGTCCTAATCTTACTCCCAAATCCTAATTGCCTGGTCCCACTATCGTATATATTTCAGTTTCCTATCCGTTTGGCATCCGAAAGATACTCGCAGGAAACAAAATGATGCGGACCAAGTTCGGAATGGTCCAGTAGGATACTTTTAATTTGGCTCCTTTTCACGTGAAATGAAACGTCATGAAACTTCAAAATGTGACCGTTTCGCCACATTACGGTCGGATAGGAATCGGAAGGAGAAACGGTGCAGTGGGACTAGGCCATGACCATAATGTTGGATTTAAATGATTGTTAGCCCATGTGTAGTTATGTCTGTGGATAAACTGTCACTGTGTGAATACAAAATAGTATTAGACCAGATGAGTATTTGACAAAAAAGCTGTACTAAATAGAAGCAAATAACAGTATATATAACTTCGACCCCATTCCGAAAGTAAACCCCAAATCATAATACCGAGCCCTCCAAGTCATATCATGGAAACATCACAGAAACATAATTCAAATACAAATTGAAGCGCCCTCTATTGTACACGTGTATCCCCCACTGCGTCTCTTCATGTGAGATCCAAGTGGGGCCTCCGACTCTCTGTTACCATATTTACCATGAGATTAAAGGTATATATTGTAACTTTGTGGACATGTGCCATATATTTGTGAAATTTATTTTTGATATTTGTGATCTGATATGTCCACTTTGACTGGTTTTCTCCTTAATCGTATAATTATTTTTTGATCGTGGCATCAAAGAGCCGCCAGAAGACTGCGCACCTGCGCTGCCTCTATTTAAAGGCAACCTTGCCTTAATTGAACATCATCTTTTACTAGTAACCTGTTAATGCCCATGTCACATATCACCGGATAGCTTTAACGGACGCCCGACAGAGAGCAACATTTTTCAATCCGTTCGTCTCCGTTCGTATGCGTTTCTTGCCCGTTTCGTGTTCGGCAATGTCCGTTGTTTTATCCGGCGAAAAGTTTTGTGCATGCAGCAATTGAGACAACTTTCACCACCGGATAATTTGATTTCGCAAATGTTCTATACGTCGGGCATCCGTTTAAGCTATCCGTTGAATGTGACAACACCATAAACCTATACTCCAATCGTCAAAATAGCGTAACAGTTTCAATGCACTGTACGCCCGGTTTACGTAGACAGCGGGTTAATACACAACCTTGCCTTTATTAATAACTGTTCAAACATTTCCTAAGCAAGCATCCTTGTTCAAACTATAAAACACACTTTGTGGTCCGGTAGAATAATTGTCCAGCGGTAGTCATCAATTACAGTGACCATTTAATACATTAATATAATTCGCATTGTTACATTTTTTTTGGTCATTCACTGCTTCGCGGGGCGAAATGAAAACATGTAAATTACAGTTTTATTCTCGTATGTCATTCGCGATCGTAATAGTTAATTGGTTGTTAAAAAGGGGAAAAGAACGACTGACCGCTAGGACCTTTTGGTGTACTGGTCAGTCAATGGTCAACAAAATCTTGCCATAGGCAGCATAATTATAGTACTTTTTAAATTAAACAAAACAAAGCGCTCCGCAGGTTTCGATCTACCTGCATAATCTCGTGTCCGGACAAGTGTTTGAGGGAAACAAGAGCAGTATAGTTGCCCGGGTCGATATCTACAAGATATTAAAAAGAACCAAGATTATAAATCTTCTAGTACTTGGGCAAGTGACAATTTTCCTTCGGCCAAGTTTGATCACATTTAGCGATGTGTTCGTTCGAATTGTCCAGGTAAAAGAGAGTTCATACCCTAGAATATAAAGATTTGTGATTGTTATTTAACTGGTCCTAATAAAGCAAAACCCTGCACTTGTCGGTAAAAATCACAAATTTGATTGTCAAGCCATGATAAAGGCCTCTTTACAAGCTTTCATTTGAAAGTCTTTTTCATGTAAATTGACGTTATATGGCCGAGTAATGAGCAAAAATGCAAAGTGATATTCACTAACTCATTGCACTCACTTTGTACACGGTTTTGACGGTCCAGTGGATAATTTAACATCTGAACCCTTCAATCGTAAATATCTTTTGAACGAAATGGAAATTTAACAAACCGAAACCTGTCCCATGTTTTTTGTTTTAATACAAATAAAACAAGGTATGAGGGAACCGTTAGAACTCCAATTGGATTTTGAGGATTTTAACAATATTACAAGTCCCTTTAAAAGAAAAGAAAAAGTGGGGTTGGGGGGGGGGGGGGGGGGGGGTGGGGGGCTACTTTGTGGCCTGCCAGCTACGCAACGTCGATCGTCGATGCAAAATTCAACCGTACAATACAATAGTTATTGTTTTATATCCGATATATAGAGTTGCGGTATAACATGCGTTAACACGCCATGATAAGATAATTAACAAAAACCCCGCTGAAATGATTTGAGATGTTATCACACTCGTCTCGTTAGATGTAAAAAAAATATTAGAAATACAATAAATTACTAAAACAATATAACCTGTAATTTGTCATACAGGTTTGTCATACACAAAGGCGCCAATAGTTCCGTAACATTCCTTTATTTCACACAGAGTAATTGATATGAATTTGGTATAGTGACGTACATAGCGTGGTTCGACTGATTGGGGGCATGCCTTCTTGTATTTCTTTATTTGTACCCGTATGTTTTGTTTTAATTTCATTTATATGGGGGAGGGGGGGGGGGGGGCGCATGGGGGCTCGTATCTACGCCACCGAAGGAATGGGCGCAATGTTAATGATGTAGATGATAATATAATGTTAAGTTATATCGAGTTTGATTTTAGTTTTCCAAAGGGGGGGGGGGGGGGGGGGCTAGGGTGGTGGGGGCGTGGTCCACTTACGCCCCCATCCTGGCTTCACCAATGTGGGTGTGTATATCTATCCACGTGTGTATATATTATAGGGGTAAAGCGTCCTTTTTAAAGTTTGCAACCTTTGAGAAGCTCAATATGTTCACCCTCATCAAAACAGACAACACCAGTAGACAAGTATGTCCCAAAGTCTAGTATGCGTAAACACTAATCGTCGTCTTATCAAGGGCATTACAAACACAAATTGCGTGTAAGTGTATTGTAAACACACGTCATATAAGATTAACTGTTAATATATTGAGAAAAAAGGCATTTAAAGCAAATACATGAAAAGTATCTGAAACTTATTCAGGTGGCTTTTGATTTGGGCAGTTAAAAAAGTCCGAATATACAACATAGTAACTCAAAATGATTAATGTTATTTTTTGCCCCCGTCACTACCTCCCTACCCCCTTTTGGAAAATGTGAATGAAAACATACAACATACAACACAACATCAACAACGGCAACAACAGTTATGTGGGAGTAGTAGGGAAAAAAAACTGTTTTTTATATATGAAAAGGAGCAAAGAAAAAAGTTTTTTTCTGGGATTCGAACCCGAGACCTCCGAACTGCTAGACCGGCAACGGTGCTCAAGCAGATTTTATTTTCCATGTTAATGATACATCGGTATTATTGCCAACAAGCAAGGACGATGTCAACAACACTCATAATAACAAAGAAATGAGACCCGTTGATGCGTCGACACATACTTTTCTTCGGTGACGAAATTGCTCAGAGGATTCAGGGCTTATATATGGTCACGTTATTGTTTTAGTTAAAATTATGGGTAGGTTTGTATAGGTTTATAGGTTTTCTAGGCTGAGAATTAGAGTTATGATTAGGATTAAGTTTAGGATTTGGATGATGCTTAGGATAACGTTTGGGATAACAGCTATAGTTATGGTACGGTCGGTGTCGGGATTTGAGTTAGGGTTAGATATCTTTGTCTTAAAAAATTTGTTTTATTGAAAGTTAGGGTCAGGATTAGGGTTAGGATTTGGATTATGCCTAGGATTAGATTTAGGATAAGATTTATAATTATGATTGGGGTTCGTGGCAGTGTTTTTTTTATTAGGGTTAGAGACATTTGAAGATTTATTTAAATAGCAGAGAAAATGTCACAGAAACCCTGACACAAATCGTTGCTACAAAATTCAAATTGATATCGGTATCTATTTCGCGTGGGTCGTCGACTTTTGACTGCCTTTTAAGTGCCGGGAGCGAACGAGATAGTGGATACTTACATAGCTATAAACCCCTTCCAATTATGATAAAACGGCTATCAAATTTTTCAAATCTTGTTAGCTCTAGTTATTTGAAGAGAGCATTTGAGATAAGGATAAGGGAGTGATACAGACGTGACATTTGTCTATTGACCTTCATCTTCATGCCATATTAAAGCTGACGTAGGGTATTTGTAAATTTGTTTTGATCCCGACAGTAGTGACCTCAAAAGCTGCAGATACCTTTGTTTTTATAGTAACTTTGTTTCAGTCAATATAACATTCCTTTTAAATATTATAAACAATACATCAATTACTCAACAAATCACCTACGATATTTCATATTTGGATTTTATATTTCGAAGAAACAAAAGCATTGTTGGATGACCAACAATGTTGTTTACTTACTTTATAAATAATTGAACGAATCATAAAATATTTCACAAAACAATCCGTGCAAGACCTACATATTTATGTGGTTTTAAAGCAATGTGTCATCGATACAAAAATTTACACACAAACAAGAGACACGTTCACGAGTTCGACAATTTTGGGATAACCATAACTAAATATTACCTTTAAACGCATCTAACACGCTTCCTATGACCTTACAAAAAGGTCTTGAGGCAAACATACATACATGTATAACAAAAGGGGTGTTTCACACAAAGTTTCAAAGTTGAACTCGACTCTAGGTTGGACCTAACAATTATGGAAAGCCATTTGTATAGCCTTGGAATAAAACATATTCAAAAGCAAAAACAAATACAAGTTTTTGAGACATTCAACAAAAATGAATGTGAATAATTTCAAGGCTTCTTGATAATTTCAAATATGAGCCATTTTTATCAGAATAAATGCTTTTTCTAAAAGAGGTTTCAACCATTTTACAAAGATACAAACGGCTTTCCATAATAGTTACGTCTAACTTAGAGTTAAGTTCAACTTTGAATCTTTGTGAAAGACTCCCAGGTCTTTCGTGACTCACTGGAATTTGCCAAATGTTATTAATTTTCTCCTTCAAGTAAGATTGCTTTTATCATCATAGTTGATTCATTAATACAAAAAATACTATAATGTATAATATATGTAATATATGTATAATGACGATAATGATTATGGTGATGATAATTTTGTCGATAATGTTATGATAATAATAACAACGGCAGCAACCACAAGGTCGACAATAATTACAATTAAAACAGTATCACTACTGCTACTACTTATAATACAACACAAGCTAGTACTACTACTATAATTGGCTTTCTATGGAAAACTTTAAAACAGATTAAGAACATAATTTGTATTAATTTCCTCTTAGCCATTAACTTGCTGCAGTTATTCTCACACTCTCTTTCTTTTCTTTCCGCATTCATTAAGAAAATTATAATTGTAATTAATTATGTTATATTATTTACGTTTACCTTATACTTTTGCAACAATCTTTTATATTTTGTTGATTGATTGTAAATTTGGATAAGTGCAGAAATAAAAAACTGAAACTGAGTTATTTGGGGAATCAGAATAAACAATAATATTGATAGCGTGGCACTTCGATTATACGAACATAAGAAAATGGTAAATGAATATCCCAAAATATATGCATTTCCGGGTTAAATTAATTGTGCAGCGAAGGTAATACGATATTGCATATTACAATGCACACTGTCGCAGCCCTTCGCGGGCACAAGTGCTCCTACACTGGTCAAACTGCGCCAATAGATGGCGCTTGTCACAATTAGTGGCATTTACGGTAGCCGAAAGGACGCTGAACGACCGTTGGTACACTACGCTCTGTGTATGATTTGTTTTCTTCTAAATTATCGTGTGGACCAGATTCGAGATCATGTAATTATTCTCGTATCTAAACACAGTGCCGCATGTATCATACAAGTATAATTGTATAAACATAACAAAAAAAGAAGACGAATGTGATGACATAATGTTGTAAATTACGTTATTTACATGTACCGTAGATACATTATTAATGCCGGTGATAACGGTTTTGCACGTAATGCAAACATAGATTAATAGTCAATACACTCACATGTGATATAAACACGAGATATACGTTTTCTCACTCACACACTAACACAGGACAAACTCTGAACAATTGTATAATAATGCTGTTTGTGAGAAACGAAAACAAACGATCGCCGCTATGGGCTTGTATTTGTCATCAGGTTTATCGCACCTCTGCATTATTTCATTTAATTTTAATCAATTTACATAATTATTTATAACCGACACTCCTCTACCAAAATCGAGATACCGCTGTCTATGCATACAACCAGCACTAAAGTAGTGTAGTACCGTCAAACCCGTCTCAATGGCCACCTGTCTATAGCAGCCAACCTGCCTAAAGTGGTCGTGAAACATGATCCACTGCAGAGAAAAACAACGTTATCGAACCTGTATATGAAGGTCACCTGTCTAAAGTGGCCACTGTTCTTGTTTCCATTGGTGGTCTTTATACACGGGTTTGACTGTATTCATATACCACAGGGTAGGGCTAGGACGTGGTAGCGGAATAGCGTTATAATATCATATCATGGGAGAGGATTCAGTTTGTCCTATACACGTCTGCTGTTGTCAAGAAAGCGTATCGTATGATTTACAAAACAATGCTGATTTAGAAATTGATTATTGTTTTGTATGTTGTTTCTATAAGAACCAAGTCTACTTCTCGAAGAGAGTAGTGTGTTAACCCGGTTGACTATATAGTCCTTCACATTCCTACACATCGCAACCAAATTAAAGAGGCAGGACAGTCAGCAAGTTGATTGTGGTCACTATTACCATGTGTATACGGAATAAGAAGACTTTGCAATAAAATAAATGCCAACAAAATTAAATGACATATCAGTAGTCGATGGCAGTTTATACTCCGTTGATGTACTCGGTATTATAGGGCATCGCCACTCAGCTGCCAGAAAATTATACAATTTGCACGATTATTGCCCAAATATGACATGAATTAGCCTAACAAGAACATGACCTTGCCCGAACGACATTACATGCCCAAACATACCAAGAGTTTGAATTTGTCCGCCGAATAATTATGACATTAGCCTGCCCGCATCTGATCTAATTTTGACCCCCAATTAGATGTTTTTTGCCCGAATTTAATTAAGGAGCTCTTTGCCCGAATATGGCCGTTTTCAAAACCTTCGTCGGGGGGGGGGGGGGGGGGGGGGGCTGTAGATAATGACATGAGTCGGCCCGAATCTGATCTAATTTTCCCGCGAAAGTGTATGATTTTGCCCGAATTTGAGAAGCTCTTTGCTCAAATATGGCCGTTTTAAAAACCGTCGTCGGAGAGGGGGGCGGGGGGGGGGGGGGAGAGGGGGCTGTAGATTATGACATGAGTCTGCCCGAATCTGATGTAATTTTCCTCGAAATTATTATGTTTTTGCCCAAATTTGAGGAGCTCTTTGCCCGAATATGTCCGTTTTCAAAACCGTCGTCGGGGGGAGGGGGGGGGGGGGGGGGAGGGGGGGGGGGGGAGGGGGCTGTAGATAATGACATGAGTCGGCCCGAATCTGATCTAATTTTCCCGCGAAAGTGTATGATTTTGCCCGAATTTGAGAAGCTCTTTGCCCGAATATGGCCTTTTTCAAAACCGTCGTCGAAGGGAGGGGCAAGAAGGGGGGGGGGGGGGGGGGGGGGGGGGGGCTGCCGTACGCCTAATATTACGCCCCCGTTTCACCTCCATGGCGTCCCGTTTTTGACATACATTACGTTCACCTGTGTGTCAATATTATTTTGACCACGCAACTCATAATACTCTTATGAAGGGTATTATGAATATAGTTGTCTTGATACAGAGCCAGATTATTTTGGTGATTAAAAGGATCTATACAGAGTGTCCCAGAAAAAACGAAACCGGATTTCATGGCAGAAATTTTCTGTCATAATGAATAATTTCTTTGATGAGATATACATGATTGAAAAGCTCTGTTTCTCTTCTTTCATTTGATGTACAACTTATGGCACATAATTCACGTATGACTGAATAAAAATAGTGGAAATTGGTGTTACCGAAATTCAATTTGCACGCAGAAATTGCAAGTTTGGGTGAGTTTTTAAGGGTAGTAAACGTACTTATTTTGAAAAAGGACAAACACTGCATACAAATTCATATTTGTATCTATATGACACCTCATGCACAAAAAATAAACGATGTATGGCAGACAACAAGTACAATGAAAACATGCCTGATTTCTGCCCAAATGAGTAGATAGTTAAATAAGAAGTCGCTCAGCTTTCCTGACGTAGCAGTGACAATGGACTTGATGCATGAGTATATTTACACAAACATGGGGATGAGGGAAAACATGGTAAACATGCTAGATCAGGAAAGTTACTCATTTGGGCTGAAATCAAGCAAGTTTTCATTGTACTCGTTCTCTGGCATAAATCATTTATTTTTTTATCATGAGGTGTTATATAAAAGATTTCTGCGTGCAAATGGAATTTTGGTATCACCAATTTCCATTGTTCTAATTCAGTCATGCGTGAATTATGTGCCATAAGTTGTACACCAAATGAAAGAAGAGAAACAGAGCTTTTCATACATGTATATCTTATCAAAGAAATGATTCATTATGACAGAAAGTTTCTGCCATGAAATCCGGTTTCGTTTTATCTGGGACACTCTATATAGTAACATTGTCAAAATCCTCAAAACTTACTTAGAACTCTAGCGGTTCTCACATAACTCGTTGTAATTGTATTACCAATAGAAGCATGGGGCAGGTTTCAGATTTCCAAATATCTATTTCGTTATAAAGATATTTATGATTGAAGTGTTTGGATTTGAAAGTCTCTAGTGGAGACTTTTAACTGTGTACAAAGTCGGTGCACAGCCTTCTAAAAAAGTAATGAACAGGGGAAGGGGCCTTATGACTGGACTGTGGATCCCTCCCATTGGGGGGGAACTTTTGCCCCCCCTTCCCGACCAACCTACGGATAGCCCTCTGTTCCGTATTTCAACCCATTGCTTACGTGGAACCTGTGGGCTGTTTCACAAAGATTTTAAGTTGAACTTAACTCTAAGTCGGATCTAACAATTGTCGAGAGCCGTTTTTTTTTTT
>JBAMJV010003509.1:120000-202500 GCA_037951105.1 Echinarachnius parma
ATCTGTCGCAAGTTTATGATGTGAATGAAAAAGACACATCACAGAAGCAGCGCCTAGCTATCGGGTATGAATGTGTGGCTAAATAATTCCATTACATCATTGATCATACAATAATTTTATTTGATTCTTTTATTATAATTCACATCATTTCATAAATTATAGTATTTTAGTCCCCGGCAGTTCCTGTTACTGACAATTCCCCCAAATAAATCACCTTATTCCCTCTAGAATACATTCCAGGGATTAAACTAAGCCTTATGTTCCTTTGCAGATAAGTCACAAGAGCCACAATTTTAATATTTTCTATTTGTAGTTAAAGGGATAGTTGAGTTCTGGTAAGGAGAGTACAGTTTTAGTGAAACTGAATTTTAGTAACCAAAACCTGCATCATTACATTACAAACTAATAGTTATAACTAGAAAGGAACACAAAATTACAAATATGATTAAATACTTTGATATTATTCATTTGGGACGAATGAATCAATCACGAGCTTACTTTTAACTATTTTCTATAGAGGATTTTTTTGACAAAACGAGAGCTGACGAGTCGTCCATGCATTGTAGTTCTCGAACTTTTATTTTAAAAACTGTAAATACATTAGCGAATAAACCGAGGAGAAATAAACTCGATGTAGCTATTCAAGGAGGCACAAACCGCGACCTCCTTAAATAATTAATTGCGCATTTTTGTATTTTGTATTTTAATTGTCATTATAAGTTGATCACGATATCTGTCGCAAGTTTATGATGTGAATGAAAAAGACACATCACAGAAGCAGCGCCTAGCTATCGGGTATGAATGTGTGGCTAAATAATTCCATTACATCATTGATCATACAATAATTTTATTTGATTCTTTTATTATAATTCACATCATTTCATAAATTATAGTATTTTAGTCCCCGGCAGTTCCTGTTACTGACAATTCCCCCAAATAAATCACCTTATTCCCTCTAGAATACATTCCAGGGATTAAACTATTAAACCTCATGTTCCTTTGCAGATAAGTCACAGGAGTCGCGATTTTAATATTTTCTATTTGTAGTTAATATCGCGTGATTCATTATAAATATTTGTGTTTGTTTGTAGTTTAGAGATGGAAAATAATTGATCACGTCTCATATAATGTCAAATCATAAACTAGAGAGGATTATGATTGTGAGAATGGATAATAATAATTTGATGAATAGTACTTATGGGAGGCTTGCACGAGATAGATCTATAGATCTATAGATCTATAGATAGATAGATAGATAGATAGATAGATAGATAGATAGATAGATAGATAGATAGATAGATAGATAGATAGATAGATAGATAGATAGATAGATAGATAGATAGATAGATAGATAGATAGATAGATAGATAGATAGATAGATAAATAGATAGATAGATAGATAGATAGATAGATAGATAGATAGATAGATAGATAGATAGATAGATAGATAGATAGATAGATATATAGATAGATAGATATAACGAATGAATGAATGAATGAATGAATGAATGAATGAATCAGTTCATCACTAGGTTTAGCACAGATCATATCTATGTCGTTGAAAGGTCGTTCGACCCCTTGCAATGGTTGTGGGTGTCTTTCCAGTAACTCTCGTCACCGACTAGATTATTACGTTTTCTGGGGCAGCGGATTTAGGTTCCAATAACTTAAAAAAAAAGTAGCGCGGCGACCTTTTTCGCAAATCTGTGTGATTGTGGTGAAGAAGAAAGACCTTTTTTTTTAAAACGAATGCAGAAATAACGCCTCCGTTCCGCTGGGCTTGTAACAAAAGTCCCATTACCTTTTTCATAACTTCCTTTTGGGGGATGAAAAGATTATCAGTCCCCGATCCGCGAGAAAAAGGTTTCGCGACCTTTCTCGAGCGCCAGCGAAGACGGCTGTATAGTAATAGTCACGCTATAGGAAGCGGGGAGATTCAGCGAGAGGTCGGGCGACCTATGAGCGATTGAGAGAGAGCGAGAGAAAAAAAAGGTCGAGCTTAGAGCCTGAAGTAAGCGGAGATAAAGAGTGAGGACGACTCTTGTTAACACCTACACGGCTAGGCTGTGAATGATGCGATTAAGTCATCAATCAAATTGCGTGCAAGTGACAGAGAGACGGTTAAGTGGGTATGTATTATTATATATTTGTTATAAAATATTGATTAGCGTGAAGAAAAAAAGGAGCGCGAGATTATGATAGTTTATACAACTCAAGAACCCGATTCCATTTGCTTGCATGATTTGCTAATTGTCTCACTTAGTTCAAACAAATTCGGCACGATCGGTCACGGACGGAGATTTCTCACAAAAGACTATCTGGTGATTAACCATTAATAACATGGCAACTATAGTAACTACTTAATACATATTTGGGCTATATATCACATCTCGAGCAGGGACGGGTACTTTATTTACCAACCTGTATTAAAAAGGCAGGGTCAAATAAGAGCTAAAACGAGACAGAAATGTAAGAGAGGAGCAAGACATAAAGAATGAGAAAAAAAGGTCGCACGGAGGGTGTATTTGCCAGAGCTAGGCCATTGTTCATGCCCTCACCTAGTATGTAGTACGATCATTTATATAAAGCACGATTTTTCGTTTGCATAACCAGCCTTTATTGTTTAAAAAATGTTTTTTTTCTCTTTTTAAATATATCTATCATTTGTTTACCGATGTATTCTCTCCCTCTATTCTTCTTTTTTTTTTTTTTACATTCCTCTCAATTATGTCGTTAGACAGTTTTAAAAATGAAGGTATTTGTTACATACGTTTTCCTTTCTTCGCGGAGGGGCTCACATAATTATTCACATGGGCTTACCGCTCACATTCACAATTAGTAATAAGGCTTCTTTGTGGCGGCTTGGGGACAATATTATTCACTTAGAAATGAAATTTTTGGAGAAAAAAATAACTTCAGAATTATTGAAGAGATGAGGGTAAGGATGGGAAGGTCGCGCGGGGCGTAGCCATTTGGGGGCAATAGGGGGAGGGGGGAACCCCCTCCCCCTCGTCGCGAAAATGGTTGCACTCTGTCTACTTTCCAGCGTCGTAGATTTGCAAGCAATTTCCTTTCTTCAAGGGTGAAAACGAACTGCATATTTAAAAAAAAATTGTTATTTTGCTGGAGGCTAATGCCACTCCCCCAAGCCCCCTCCGTCTGAGTTGATCCTGGATACGCCATCAAAGGGTAAAGGTAGGTTGCTCGACCTTTCTGAAAGAGAGGGCTTAGGGTAGGCCTACCCCTACGGTACGGGGGCGCAGCCAGTTTAAAACACACAAAGAAGGGGGGGCACAGCAGGGGTACGATTTTCTATGATGGGTACTGCATTTGCCGCCATCCCTCACATCAAAAACTTGCGACGTTATGTATTTTTTTGTGTGTGTGATTTGCATGGACGGGGGTTCATTTAGGGGGTTGAAAGGGGGCAGCTATTTCCCCCACCCGCCCCCTCTTTCCTTTGGCTACGCCCCAGTGGCTTGGGTAGGTTAGTCAACCTTTTTTTGTAAGCAAAGGGGGGCTTGGAAAGTAACACTGCCCTGCATGCAGTGGCATACATAATTATTACGTAGCAAATCGATCCCTCTTTTCTGTGGATCCCTCCAATTTGAATTTCCGCAAACCAAAGTTACTGTACGAGTTTTGTAATTCGTTGTATAATATATAAATATCTTTTCTTGTAGAATGATGTAACATTTCTTCTTTAAAAAAAAAATGGTTATTAAGGTATCTATTCTTGTAGAATGATTACGTGATGTTATGTGATGTTTTTTTGTTATGTTATTAATTTGGCTCGAGTTTGTAATGAGCTTTAAAAAAAACAGGAGAAAGATAGGGCTAAGGCTTTCCACATACTTTGGCTTGAGCCCAACAAACAAACATTATTATTTGTTATTTTCCTTTTATTTCAGATTATTAGTTACCGTAGTCCATTTGGGAAAACAACCGATGGAAAAGTGTTTTGTTCATGCGATTATAATATATACCACGAGTCTCTGCCTAAAATGACGGTGTTATGTATTTGTCAGTTGATTGATAATGAATAGAGAAGAAAACATAACAGATGAGTTTTCTAGCTCAATTAGTAAGAGCACCGGACTAGCAATCCGGAGGTCTCGGGATCGAATCATGGAGATTTGTTTGCTCATGTTTCCTTTATCTCCCAACCTCTGTCATGTCCGTGTCATCTATAAAATCCACATTGCTCTCTAAATCCTTATCACGGGACAACCGTTGGATGAGTCAATCATGCATACGTTTGTACCCACTGTGAGCGACATTTATTTATGTCATCCTGAAGATTCAGAGCGCAAGTTATTACTAAATACATGCAGGACCCGATACGCACGTACGCATTGCATAAGATTGACATTGGCGTAAGCTAATAACACTGCCTCCTTCAATTCTGAAGATTCTTGCAGTGGATTTACTCTCTGGTTGTGCTGTGCAGGGTTATTAGTCAACCGGGTTTTATACACCCTACTCTTTTCGAGAGGTAGACTAGGTTCTTAGCGTGTATGAGGTGTGACTGTCTCATACACGGGACCTCCATGTATCGTCCTATCCGAGGGACGGAGTGTTTTCAGTGAATCCTTTTCCTGTATATATGAAGCACGGGGGAGGCAGGTAACACACAGCGGGAGTTAGCTCGAATTAATTGCGTGATAAAAGCGGGGATAAAAGACGCATACGGTGGTTGGGTTCGAACCGGGGATCCCCGGCATCTGAGTCAGACGCGCTCCCAACTAAGCATACGCAAAATGTAAGAAATGAACTTGAAATACAAAATATAGCTACGGTGACAGAATCTGCGAAATTGAATGCGCAAACTATAAAACCTAAAAATTTGTGAAATGTAACACAACGGCTTTTAAATTAATCTTGATCATCTTTATATGAAATTTGTTTTTTTAGAAACCAAAGGATAATCACACTCCAAATTAGTTAATCAAAAGAGTTATATCTACCCGGTGTCTGCATAGCGCCATCTTGCGTAAATGGCTGCTATTTAAATGAAATCAGTTTTCTAAATGAGTCGTTAAGATTTCTTTCTATTATTTTAAGGCATGCAAGAACAGCTGCAGCAGCCGTAGTTTTCTAATGATGTCACCTACGTTCTGGCTACAAACTTTGACTAGAAATTGTATTTATTCGACAAAGAAACCTATACTTGCATATATGACGTGATTGGATAATCTTATAATGAACGAAAATACCACTTGTGGTGCCTATGTTGATTTGACCTCAGCAGAAAATGGTTGTAAAGCTTCTGCGAACTTAAACAAAAAGAAAAAAACAGCAACAACAATTCGATGACATATAAACACAAATTAATCAACATTCTTACGGCTAAGTGTTCCCCCACTAATTTAATACACTAAAGCACATCGAATACTGCCGAATGATATAGCCCGGCGCAGACAGAGCTGACTCGCCACGACTGGTTTTCAGTCAGGCTAGAGTCAGTTTTGCTCAGTCGGAGCCGATTCAACATGTCGAATCGGCCTCGAATGACCTCCGACTGGCTCCTGACTGGCAAAACCGGAGTCCTGAGGCAACGCATACTGAGTTAATCAGGCTGAAAACCAGTCGGATCGGGTCGGGTCGGCTCTGTCTGCGCCGGGCTTAAGCACTCTGCACACAGAGCCGACTCGACCCGATCCAACTGGTTTTCAGTCGGTTCAGCTCAGTACACGTTGCCTCAGGACTCCTGTTTTGCCTATCAAGAGCCAGTCGGAGATGCTTTATTCAAGGCCGATTCAACATGTTGAATCGGCTACGACTGAGCGAAACCGACTCTAGCCTGACTGAAAACCAGTCGGATCGGGTCGAGTCGGTTCTGTGTACGGAGGGTGCTTTACAAAGATTCTAAGTTGAACTTATAATTAACTCCAAGTTGGACCTAATAATTAGGGAAAGCCATTTGTAGCCTTGGAATAAAACATATTAAAAAGCAAAACAAAACAAAAATACAAGTATTAGAGACTTCCAACAAAAATGTATGTCAATAACTTCATGGCTCCCTGATAATAACGAATTTTTACTGATTTTACCAAACTGTATGCATTTCTCTTCAAAATAACTGTTTCAACAATCTTACAACATGTACAAAGAAACTATAGCTGCGTTCCATGTTTAGGTCTAACTTAGAATTCAAGTTCAACTTAGAATCGTTGTGACACACCCACTGAACTTCTCTTCGCTAGAGAGATGCACACTAATGCTAGTTTAATTTTACATAAATTATGTAAACATTGTTTTGTTTTGTAAAATGATATATGTATTTGAATTTTTGTTGGAAATGAAAATAAACTAAAACTGAACTGAACTAATGCCAACAGTCAGCGGCGTAGCGTGGATGGATTAATTTGGGGGCACACCCTATGTATTACTCTATTTAAAAGAAAATACCCCTATGCCTTTTGTATGGTTTATTGGGGGGGGGGGGCAAATTATTTGGGTCACGTGCCCCCCCCCCCCCCCCCCCCCCGGGCGCTAGCGGCCACATGCAGACTACAGTAGATTGCGTTCTCGAAGGACGCCGTTTACCTTCGACATGCTTGATCAATACAAGTTAAATCAGAGTAGCCTTTATGCCATGTTTACAGGTAACATAATACCAATTGATCTTGTTACGAAGGAACTTTAATTCTGGGATTTTGTTCACTTGGTTTAATTCTACTTACTCTGATTAAAATATAATTTTTACGAATGATACGTATGTAATATATAGAACAATTTCTGAAGAAGCCCTTTGGACACAATTTCGGAAACTGTATTTTGCAACACACATATAATTATCTTGTAAAATCTCTTGTATAAATGTCTTGATATACTCTGATACTTGTATATTTTAATACATAACTTGTCTTTGCCCCTATATCTTACAAGTTAAATATAAAATATAAAATATATAGATATATGTTATTTATAATGATATGCCCTTCTGCATCGAGCCCACTGTATGTGGGATGGTGGGTAGATGGCAGGGCTGTAGACGACTGAGTCCACAAGTTTCGAGACCGAGTCCTCAACGAAATAGCATGTTCCAATTATTTTGTTTTACATTAAAGGGATCTAGTAGCTTTGTTGACATGTGCAAAAAGTGATGAAGGGTTGATAAAATGTATAGTGTTGTTATCTCATATGTCCACAGGGTATTGTGTGAAAATTTCAAGTCAAATGGACATTGCATGGCCAAGTAATGAGCGAAAATGTAAAGTGATATTGGGTGATATTCACTAACACACTGCATTCACTTTGTACAGGGATGAAAAACTCGCCCGGAGTTTTTCTTATCTGAAAACTTTCATCGTACATATCTTTGTAACGAAAGGGAAATTTGAAAAACCGAAACCTGTCCCATGATTTTATTGTTAATACGAATACAACAAGGTATGAGGGAACTGCTAGAACTAAAATTTTATTTTGTGGATTTGGACAATGTTACTAAGTCCCTTTAATTGTGACTCGGCTCCGAGTCCGAGTCACGAGACCATCAAAAGCAGTCTAGGGCACTGGTAGACGGATCCGTCTTGTACAGTATAATTTGTAGATAGTTTATCAAATACATTAGAATTATAAACAATTATTATTTGTGAAAGAACTGTGATAGAACTTTGAAAGAACTTTGAAAGAACTTTGAAAGAACTAACACGATGCATAGCTCTCTTTTAATATTAATTCATCTTTAATTTGTCCAATCTTCCGGCCCCATTTTGGGAAGTGTACTCTGTGTGATTGTTGCGTCTCTTGTCAGATAAAATAGAGCACGTTTTACGATGATTTAATCAGTTTGAAGAACTATGTTGGGGAAACGCCCAGTTTGGCTCTACCAAAAATGGACCCTAGCATGTCTGTCCCTAACGAGTGGAGCCAAAAACATTTACAACTTGCGGGAAGAAAAGAAAAAGGAACAAAAAAAGGAAAAAACACCCACCCCACCATAATTCAACGCAACTCCTTTGATGGAGAGGTGTCAATGGGCTTCTGAAATAAGACCACTACGAATTATATCCCCTCCACTCACGGGGTGACATGCCAGAAAGGTTTTTCACCTTACCAACTTACCCCAAACTGTCAACAATCGAGTGGGAAAAAAAAAAATAATAGGAATGCGCATCATTTTCCGTCTTGTGCGCACAACTTTGCGCAGCTCGCTTCGCCGCCAGAGGGCGCACGTTTGGAAGAGCGGACGCGTGGAGTGGCGTTTTTTTGGGAAAGGATTTTATGATTGGATGGCTGCAACAAAAACTATTGGTATTTCCGCATGATACGTCGGCATTGTTATTAAAATGCACCTCCGTGGAGGGTAGTAATAATTCTGAAGTATTTGTGAACGAAAGAAAAAAACAAACTCAGCCACGCGCACTCGGCATTTGAGGACGCACCGCGACTGATTGGTCGGAGGTGACGGATCGAGGGCGTGGCTTAACGCCCTTTTCAGATGTGAACCTCGAAAGGTCATGAATATTCATTTTCCTTTTCTTTTTCCCCTAAGTTGTGTAATCGAACCGGTTATAAACACTGTTGACTATCGACCAATACGCGAAGGAAAAAGAAACAAAAAATACCAACACCACCACCAACCAACCATCAACCATCAAGCTCACTTTATGACTTCGCAAGATATGATTTCAATATACTATCTAGCGTTTTCTTGGGAAGTTTTGTCTGGAACGTGCCTCGCTGATTGTGAACAACCAACTATATATGTCATCTAGAAGATTTACTACATGCCTGGCTAATTATCATCATAATTTATAAGTTTTCTTGGAGCGGAGGGAACGAATGATGACGATGGACTTGAATCGTAGCATGGATGCAAATTCTCTCGTCATCAGTCACTTCCGGAATGAGGAGTCCATAAATTGCCCAGCGAATGCTGAAACCCTGGAGATAGATACTAGCATCTCGCTCTTACTGGACACAATCAACGGGAAAATGGTTTTCGAGGTAAGAGATTTTTTCTGGCTTCTGCAGCTCTCGCATTTCGTAGATTAAGAGTGTTTTGTTTGTATTGGGTCATTTTATTCATATATTGAATCATCTGAATTTTGGTAAAGAAATAAAACTTCTATTCTATTTTTGTTCTTCTTTTTAATTTTGTTGTTGTAATTCTTCATTCTGTAGAAAGAAAGAAAAACAAATAAATTTTCACATCATTTAATTAATTCTTGTTCGTCTTTCAATTCATCAACATTTTCACTGCTTAACCACAATATTTTTACGAAATGAATAATTGTTTCTTTAGATGACATATTATATTAAATGCTACTTGATACAAAAAAAATTCATTGAATTGATTAAAACATGACTAATTTTGTCTTTAAAAAAATGAACGTCGAATTCCTTCTTTTAATATCAACTTTTAATATCTCCTCTTTATTATGCAACAATTTGAACTTTATGTTTTTATTTTTGGTAATTGTTAATTATGTTTATCATGTTCAACAATAGTACACAGCAAAAGCTTCAATTATTATATTTTTACAAACGTAAAAACGAAGTTTTGTGTGGTTTCGATTCGGAACTGTAGGCCTATATTCTATTGTCCTTTTAAATAAATCCACCCCCTTTTCCTTTTCACTGTACATTGTTCAATATATTTTAGTTTGCTAATTGTATTGCCCTTATAGAGTAAAATATCAACAAGGAAAGGACGCTTGGTGGTTGCCCTAGAATACAAAGGCTAAATATTTAAAATAAGTTTAAATTTTCATAGTAAATAAAACAAAAACATGTACCTTGTTGCGTTTGTCCTATGTTTCATAACAATTGCATGTTGAAAACGATGACTATAATGATAATTATGCATTCTATATTACAGTACTATGTATACGTCGTATTGTATATATATATATTTTTTTTCTCTCTCGATAAACATGGAAACAACATTGAGCACAGAGTGTGGTCGACTGAGCGAACAATAAAACATTTATGTTTGGTTGAATACTTGTAGTAGGGCAAGACATAATTGAAGAAATTGCCCCAAAAATGCAAAAAAAAACAAACACATATGGTAAAATAGGTCATTCAGGGTAGAAAATATAATATATATAGATACATTATACAAATACGAAATCTATATATAAACAGAACATATTCTCACGCGAATAATCGTGTGTAGCTAGCTAGCAGTAACTAGGGTGTTACTGTACGACAGTCCTCGCGGCCAGAGAGGGCCAGCGAGCGTGTATGCGTCACGTCAGCCCCCAACCACAAACAAAAAAATGCTTCGAGGGATATAAATTTAATACATTATTAGTATACGTTTAGTTAGTGCTCGTAGTAGCGTTACTTGTTTGTTACTCTACCGTATATAATTACAATTATACGATTGATTTTGTTCGGGGGAATTTTGGAAGGAGATCGTATCAGATTTATCATTAATTTCATTCCCTTTTTGTGTTACTCTATGATTTAAGTAATACATGAGTGGTGTTTTGAGGTGGATTTTGGAAAGAGAACATTATAGTCTCGGATATAAGAACATTTCATTGCACTTTTAAGTATGACTGTCCACTTCACCGCGTTTGTATGTAATTTCTTCGTGGATCATGGAGCCATCATCTTATAACAATTTTTTTGTTTACATCTCGGATTGGATTGCTATAAACACTCCTCACCCACCTGGCAAGCAAAACAAAATGTATACCGATTGGTCTCTTCCGGACTGACCGAGGGGCATTACGACCGGAGTTTTGGCGGAGTGATATTTTGCATTAATTATTTGATTTGACGATTAGCGTTCTGGATGTGTGATCAATGATCGAACCAAGTGAGGACAATTATTATATCATTATTATTTTACATTTACACGTCTCTGCTTCTTACATCGATCGGTTAATTTATTACACAATATATTTTATGAGGGAAATTTCATCACTTTGGTCGCGTCTATACTACTATAGTGAATCGATGAATGTATTTGCTATACAGAGTGTCCCAGAAAAAACGAAACCGGATTTCATGGCAGAAAATTTCTGTCATAATGAATTATTTCTTTGATGAGATATACATGAATGAAAAGCTCTGTTGCTCTTCTTTTATTTGATGTACAACTTATGGCGCATAATTCACGTATGACTGAATTAAAACAATGGAAATTGGTGTCACCAAAATTCCATTTGCACGCAGAAATTGCAAGTTTGGGTGAATTTTTAGGGTAGTAAACGTACTGATTTTGAAAAAGGACAAACATTGCATACAAATTCATATAATTATCTTTTATATGACACCTCATGCACGAAAAATAAATGATGTATGCCAGAGAACAAGTACAATGAAAACATGCCTGATTTCTGCCCAAATGAGTAGATAGTTAAATAAGAAGTCACTCAGCTTTCCTGACTTAGCAGTGACAATGGACTTGATGCATGAGTGAATTTCCACAAACATGGGGATCAGGGAAAACATGGGAAACATGCTAGATTAGGAAATAAAACTCATTTGGGCTGAAATCAAGCAAGTTTTTCATTGTACTCGTTCTCTAGCATAAATCATTTATTTTGTAATCATGAGGTGTCATATACAAGATAAAAATATGAATTTTTATGCGGTGTTTGTCCTTTTTCAAAATAAGTATATCTACTACCCTAAGAACTCACCCAAACTTGCAATTTCTGCGTGCAAATGGAATTTTGGTAAAACCAATTGCCATTGTTCTAATTCAGGCATGCGTGAATTATGTGCCATAAGTTGTACATCAAATAAAAGAAGAGAAACAGAGCTGTTTATACATGTATATCTTATCAAAGAAATGATTCATTATGACAGAATATTTCTGCCATGAAATCCGGTTTCGTTTTATCTGGGACACTCTGTATACAGAAGAACACACTTTGTACAGTTAGCTACAGTACAACTGATGACATAATACGGTATGCTAAATCGAAATACAGTGTTCTCCATTTGTTTGTCTTCGTTCAATCGACGCCGAGCAAACATCAAATACGCGCAATCGAGATCATGTCTGTACCGTAAGTGAATACTGCGTAATTGGCCGTTAATGTGCATGGTAATCTATTGGGAAAGACCCCTCCCCCCCCCCAAAAAAAATAAATAAATAAATAAATAAAACATAAACATAATAATAATGAAATAAAAATAAATCAATCAATCAATAAAATAAAAAGAAAATTAGTACTGAGCATGAGGCTCAGTGGTAGAGCGTCCGTCTCATGAACGGGAGGTCGTGGGTTCGAACCCCGGCCGGGTCATACCAGAGACCCATAATACAAAATGTAGCCAGGCGCTCGGCATACATAGTTTGGAGTAGGGATAATGTTATGTTATGCAGGGCTCGCTGAAAGAGCTGTGTTTGTCACTGAAGTGGCTACCTTGTGTAAATAAAACGTTATTTTGATTAATATCATTATGATAATAGCCAAGGAGAGAGAAAGAAAAA
Organism: Echinarachnius parma; assembly: GCA_037951105.1. NCBI lineage: Eukaryota > Metazoa > Echinodermata > Echinoidea > Clypeasteroida > Echinarachniidae > Echinarachnius > Echinarachnius parma. The sequence goes on from JBAMJV010003509.1 coordinate 132,410, forward strand.
GTAAACAAAGTTAAAACAAATAAAACAATTGCCATATTTTGCTCATATTGCATTAAAGACTAATCTTAAACTCAACTGAAACGCACTCGTTATTTTAGGAATAAAACAATATTTGAAATAATTTTGTCTGATCCACGTCATAGATAAATGTCTGAACAACCACACATACAATCAAAACAGTACATTAAACTGTACGTATTATGATAGTAATTATTACAAAATGACTACTTTCCTTATTTTTCCTTAATCCCTATTTTAACTGTTTGTGCTCTATGTCACGTTTTATCATCTTTGATTCCTACTGTGCGTTTTATTATCATATTATACTATTTTGTAAATGTAAATGTAATATCTATTGGTGGAAACTTGTCCACCAGTGGAGACTAAATGTATAATATGTTCATTTTTGTTAAATGTACACAATAAAATGTATCTTATATTATTGCATCGAACCATTGGCCTTTGTACTGAAAGACTGAGGTCGGAACCACAGTACCACAACACTGTTCTGGGTTCTGGGCCCGTATTCATACAAGCCCACTAGCTTAGTTGCATGCTAAGTCTATTTTAGAAGATGTGGCTAGTTAGTTACCGCATGATCTTTTAGTTGATATCTTGGGCTAACTTAGTTAGTACCGAAGGCTAACCCAGCTAACCCTAGTTGGGGACTACAGGGAAACCGTTGTTGCTCACTAAACCGTATCATTCGAAATGAACTTAGCACGGAACTAAGCTTGCAGGGTTTTATAAAAAAATGTGCACAGGGCCTGTATTAATTAAAACCACTCTGGCTTAGTTTTAATCTAAGTCTTTTATTTTTTGTTATTATAGGGATAGTATGCAACAAGAGATCATTTATTTTAGTTGCCAACTAGGGCTAACTTTTTCAGATAACCGTTCAGATAACAGTTGGTTGGGCCCGCATTCAGAAGACTCCATTAGCTTAGTTTCACTGTAAGTCTATTTCAATTATATAGGTTTATAAGATAAACAACACAACGGTTTCTTAGCCACTAACTATATTAGCCACTAACTATATTATGGTAATCTTGGTAAACATTATTTTACTACCTATCAAGTTAACCCTAAAGTTGGCCGCTAAAAGATTATACTGTTGCATACTTAGCCCTTTCATCTAAAATAGTCTTAGGGTTGAAATAAACTAGTGTGGTTTTTAGTTTTTACTATAAAATAAAAATGAGCCCTGCCATATGGTACATGTAGCTTGATTTAAACGAATAGTGCATGAATTCCCATGCAAATTGTACCAAATAGTCAAAATTACACACGAATTTACGCAAATCTGCAGGAAAATGTGTCAATGCTGATTAACCTTTAGATTGTGTTGTAATTTTGATAAAATATTAATACGTGTTCAGAATCCGCTCCCCAACATCCCCAAAACACTCTATAGCAACGTCAATACTCTCACAACTGCGTCCCAAACAGACAAAAGTTGTTAAAAATAAGAGGCAATGGAGACGAGATGTTCGCGGAACAAGCATGTTATGAAGTCTCAACCAAAACAAACTAGTCTACATTCAGACTATAGCATGTAAACGTAATAATTAGTCTTCATTAAGGCTTTTCGACAGGAGGGCACAACAATAGTCCAAATGAGAATTCAAATGATTAAAATACTACTACCAACTCATAATTTGTCTGTAATCATATTGAGACAGAGTATTGTAGTCAGCTTCAGGAAGAAAGCTCAAAGTTCGAGCCAACATTATATAATAAAATACCTGGGACAATTGCATGTAACATATTTTCATTCCATTTTGTCGGTAAATAAATGCAAGGTGTATGAGCAAAGCTAGAGGATAGTCGCTTTTAGCATGTTTAGGAGTTTTAGCCTAAATATCAACTACAGCTTAAAAAAACCGCATAATTAGTCTTCATTTGGATAATTTATCTGAAACAGCAAGATATGTATATAATGTTGCTGCTCGACAGTCTTGTGGGTGGGGGGGGGGGGGGGGGGGGGGGGTGTGACAAAGACGAGAACACTTATTTCATAGTGGTTAATTGCTTCAATATCCCATACGGACTTTTGCCCAAACATCGCCCCATGTAGAGCAAAACTGTAGAAAACTATTTCAATTGTATTGTATGACATATGGAACGTATCCCTTGTATATACATCATACCCCAATTTACCCCCCATTACGCCCCCCCCATCTGTATCAATTTCTGGCTACGCCCCTGTCAGGGGCTGCAGCCCCCAGCCCCCCCGTCTCCTGTCTCGTATATAATTGATTTAATAAGCGTACGTGTGATCGTTATTATGTATAGATGTTCATTTAATATATTTTAAGTTCAATGGTGTGTCAATTTTAACATGAATTAAACAATGATTGAAAATGAGCAAAGAAATATAGGCTTCATCGGGAATCGAACCCGAGACCTCCGGATTGCTAGACCGGTGCTCTACCATTGATCCGTCAATAAAACAAATGACTATATAACAGATATCAAATCAGATTGCGCTCTCTTATGAATACAACAACACAGAAATTACTTGTGATATACTGCGTTGTTGGCGACAAGATTGAAATTAAAATAAATAAAGTTGTCAATGTTTTTGTTTTCATTATATTTCGAACAGGTTATCTCCTGCCTATTTATAATTCTCATGTCTGAACCTTTTGGAGAAAAAAAATTACTTCAAATTACATTCCATGGAATGTAAACAAAAAATAGTTAAACAATTACTCAATCGAATCCCGTGAGTAATGAGTTCACGTTACCCTGATCAGAAATGAAAATGAGAAAATGAACATTGGCCAGATGCAAATTTATGCAAATTCCACAGGAGATTTGTCTCAGTTCAGTTGATTAATAGAATACAATAATAATTGAGATTACATAATAAGATGGTGCATGAAGACATACATCAAAATTCCAGAATAACCTAATGTACACGACACGTGTTGTGAAGTTGTCACTTTGTAATTGTGTATGACGTAACATTGAGTGAGAAGTTTCGCATTGCACAAGAAACACCCCACTTTTAACATGCTTTGGAGACCGGAGCCCGGATCGGAGTTGTTAATAATAATAATAATCCGGCCCCAATTGTCGGTCACGGTCAGCACCGGATTGTTTGAAACGGATATTTGCTCAGTGCGTAGGTAACCTTCAAAACGCGATATCCGCAATCCCCTTCATGCAAATCCTGTATTATCCGGGTTTATCTCTGTACTTTTATGACATATAGAGGGGGTAGCGAGAGAAATAAAAAAGTTAGGAGAAGAAATACCAAAAGGGAAGAGGGCAGAGATAAATGAATAGAGGACGGCACTGGGAGAGAGAGAGGGAGAAAGAGGAGAGAGAGAGGGAGGAAAAGAATGAGGGAAGAGAGGATAGTTGCACTGTTGCTGCGAACAAGTTACGGTTGAGCGACCTAGAGTGTACGTAATCTTTTAGCCAATCAGCAACAGGTGTGCGTGTCTTTCAGCCAATCATCGCCGAGCATGCATGCCTATTTATATAGTAGGCGAAGTTGGACCAGGGGGGTGATTCACAAAGATCCTAAGTTGAACTTATCTCTAAGTTGGACTTAACAATTATGGAGAGCCGTTAGTTTCTTTGAAGTAATGTTGATTCAAATGATATATTATCAAGGAAATGTCATGTTCTTGATTTACCATTTATGAAATATCTAAAATACTTGCATTTTTGCTTTTTAATATATTTGATTCCAAGGCTACAAATGGCTTACCATACTTTTTAGTCCAACTTAGAATTTAAGTTCATCTTAGAATCTTTGTGAAACACCCCCGGTTCTACACGGGTTGCAGTTAGTAAAAGCATGGATTGTCTCCTATAGTGCAATTCATGGTAAAAGTGATAACAGTTATACGTATAGTTTTACAAAATAATTAGCATTTTGTTCTTCAACTTCATTTCTAAAGGTATATACGGGTATAATTATATTTATGAATATAAGGGAAAAGTACTTAGAAAAGTATAACATAAATAATAGTATCCAAACAGTATGATTGTATAATTTATGTCTTAGTCATGCTTAAATGACGAGGAATTACTATACATTTTTGGTAGTAATTTATCGGTATTTGAACGTCTTTAAAAATTATTTCATTTCATTGGTCAGTGTTTTGTTCCTTACATTTCATGTGATAGTACATATGTTTGGCTTCTGAAATGAGCGCGACTTGCCTCTTGCGTATTTGTATAATTTTGATTTAAATCGTTTTTTTTAATTTTCCCTCGCTGACTAACGTCAACAAATAACCATATATATAATCTCCAGTGATGCATGCATGTCCTGTGTGTGCGTCGTGTCAAAATGTTGGGGTATTTAAATACAATATTTGTTTACCGTATTACAATATTATGTTGTTTGCAGCAAAAATACCTGTGTACGATGATTTCAGTTGCTGTTATGACCGACAGTATAAACAACTTGTTTGATCCCACAATCAAATAAAATAAAATACGATAATATCACATAATTTTCCTTTATACCTTATACAATATTCTGTTGTTGGCAGCAACATACCTGTGTATGATGGTTTCAGTTGCTGTCATGAATGATAGTAAACAAAATGTTTTCGATCCCATAATCAAATCAAATCAAATAAAATCAAATAATGTAACATCATTTTCCTTTACTAAGTACCTCATACAATATTCTGTTGTTGGCAGCAAAATACCTGTGTATACGAAGGATTTCAATTGCTGTCATGATATAAAAATAGTAAACAATGTTTTCGATCCCATAATCATATAAAATCAAACAAAATAAAAAATATCAACTAATGTTCCGACCCAATGTGATGCTCGTGCAAGAACGCCACTGCAGCTTTAACTACGTTGAAACGGGAGAAATTTACTACTAACCCGCGCATCATTAATTATATGGCGGGAAAAGCGCTTTATCGTGTTACAAGCGTGTTCACTTGGTCAAGTTGATGGAAGTTGGGTCGCGCCATCTTGTTTTTATACGTCGACATCGTCGTCATCGGCGAAATTTCGTGACTAAAACAATCCACAAAAGGAACATTAATGATTTGTTGATGATTTTGATGGAGGAGTCTTGAACAACTTGACAACTTGCTCGCCTCTTGGGAACTTTGTATATGATTTTGTTAATTTAAAGATATTTGATTTTGTTTTTGTCATGGAAGGAGAGGTATCCGTCGTGCCGAACGTGAGTTGGAAGTCATGCTCATTTTCATTTTATTCCCTGTCACTATAATAACTGAGACCGAAGCCATTCTAAAATGATAAATGACGTGATAAAAACATTTTGTTTAAACCTTCAACTGAGAGGATTTTCACCTGAATGTTTCATGGCGGGTTTTCGCAGTGTGCTTTGAATGATACATTGATAACAAAAACAAGATAATGATTAAAATGATACTGTCATTTCTACATTGGACATAAATTATTATTAAATACAACTGTCACGATACATACTTTCACTAGATTTATTGATGTCCATTTTCGTGGTAATGTTAACTGATAAGAAGAGATTCACAGTCATTATTGCGACTTATAACACGATAATCTGTGACTTTGCAGGGATTCGTACAAATCAGTATAAGGACTAATCACCTTAAATTTAAAAGAGTACAGTGAACATAATTATTATGTAGGTGTCACGATCGAAAACAACATTCTGCTAATACGATGTATGAAGAACTACGCTGTAATTGCTGCGTGTTTTTAGAGTTAACTTGACCGTATATATGACGTGGAATTTCTACAAATGTTAATACTTTTGTCACGTCAACATGACGAAAGGAAGCCATTGAATGAAGACGAAACGATCAACACTTTCACTAGATTTGTGTCTGCATCTAAATATTGTAAATTACTACTGTGCTACATATTTTCTATATTCTAATTGGAATCTAAAGCAAAACAAATGAATCGAATTTTGAACGTTAACACGCAAACTGAGGGTGCACTAATATTTGACAGCATTCACTTCAAACTTCACATATCGAAGATTCAGTTATCTTTAGTAATGCTGTTTTAATTTACTAATATGAACAATCATTTTCAACCAGCGTTGGTAGCTAATTTTCTACCGCATCTGCAGTTCTTGCCTCCCCGACACTAGCGGGGTAGATGATGATAGAGGCCCGCTCCATCTCACAGCACGAGTTTTCTGCGCGTGCCACCTCTTTCATTGCGTTTGTTTTCTTCTCGTGGTTAACCTAAACTCTTTCTTCAAAATGGTGAAAATTATTAATTGCAGATAAAATAATAGAACATTATTAAAAATTGTTCCTTATATGTAAATTTGTTGGAGGCATACAGTACAATGAAATTGTTGGTAATTATTTTTGTACAGTTTCTTCAAAATAACTACACGAAGGTAATAATTATTGTTCAATTACAAATACAAGTATGTATAGGATTATTTTAGAGGGAAATTTAATGAAACCCGTGATCATTGGTCAAATTTTCTAGGAACATTGCTTCTTTAAAACATTTGAAACTTTTATTCGAGTCTAATACAAACCTAACTGACTATACTATCTACAATCAAGCAAATTAAACTATTTGTAATATCTTTATGAATTTCGTTCATATAAGAATACATTTTCTCCCTAATATTTCAACCATTACATTTCTCTGATAACTACAACTTATTTGTTCACTTTTCGATGCTAGAAGATAAGATGTAAAACCCTTGAATTTCAGTCGTGCAGGATCTCCTAATTTGAGATTATAGTGATTCGCATTCTTATCATGGTAAAAACGAATCAACACAACTAACTACAACTAATTTGTTTCACTAATTGTTCTGATGCCAGACATGATCCTTGATAAATGGAGATTAAAGTGATACAGTTTATTAAACAGCAACAAACAAAATGTGAAACAAAGGATAATAATGAACGTAATATTCGATGATTATCAAAAACACATTGTCCGTCACTGTATACAGTGCTTCATCATCGAACTTATACAACAGTTAAAGAGATAGTTGAGTTTTGGTATTTAGGGCGCTGCACGAAATAATTTGTTTGTGAGATAAGGAAAAAACTGAGTGTCAAATTTGAAAGAGCATACAATTTTAATGAAATCATAAATTTGATTTGATCAAAATCGGTTCAGAGACGGCTAAAATATACATAAATATATATAACATAATCATTTGTAATTATGGTGGGGTCCTACAATAATTTTGAACCAGCCGTTGAAAAAAAAGAAATGCTTACACTTATCAGAAGTTTACAGAAGATGTTTTTTTTTTCAAAACTGTACTCTCTATACCAAAACTGAACTATCCCTTTAAACTGAAACTAGTAAGAGCTTTGAACATAAAGGTGAAGCACTCTTTTGTTTTACAAATAATTATTTCTTTACTTGTCCTGCTTAATGAGTTAACATCGAAATAGCTCTCCTAAAAATAAAAAGCCCGAACTGAAAACATTCTTGTGATTTCAGGCTACGTTTGTAAAACTATACCAATTAGATTATTTGTTTATAAATGTTTATTCCTCTTACTATACGCAAAATAATATTGAAAAAGAATGATCTTATAATATACAATTATTTGAAAGCCATTATGGTTATCAACACCCTCAATCAAATTAAAAATCGAATAAATTTTTCTCATGTATTACTTTTGTACAAATATAAAGTTTAAAGAGTTTATAGGATAGCTAACATTTTAAAATAAATTAGGTTTTCCATATTGATGGATATCCTTAATAGAATAGCTTTTATGATTGTAAAATAATTAGTTACACATATTTTACGATATTCAATAGACTATATTATTTGGCACATGTTTAGCCAAAATATCTGCGTTTTATTTAAAAAAAAATCGATGTCGGTTTAGTAAACAAAAATAAAGATATTCATACGTTTACATTATTACTTAGTAAAACATTTTGATGTTTAATAACATTCATCTATGTGGCTTTGTTAATGATATATGATTATTCAGTTTCATTATTCTTGCAAACAATGTAATTGACAATTTAAAACATTAAAAATATCTACCTATTTTGTAATGATCATAAATGACCATTGAATTAATTGAACCATTTTGAGCGAGTTTAAAAAGCAAATTAATTATTTTTTTTCTCGTCAACATGGGCATACAAAACAAACTTATTTATACCTGTGCATACTATTAAAAAAAACTCTTTGGCGATCAACAATTAATATCCATGTCTGATTTTTATCACTACCAGGTACATTGGTTTCTTTGTCATAGCAGTTTCATGAATACCCCCGGCGGTAGGTCGTAAAAACTATGTTTGCTTTCGGCCCGAAATAAATGTATAAATTTATGCAGCGTTTAATGGTCGCGGTTGGTTGTTATCAGTTCATAAATTGATTAAAATACATTAATTTTTTATTTGAATTAAAGCAAAAGAAAATCCGCAGCGTCCGGAGATTAATTTTTGCCTATAAGGAGCCATTTAACTCACTCAGCTCACAAGGTGGAGAACGTTGGATGCAGGATCCATCTAAAATTATCACTATTATTTATATATATGTATATATATATAATCTTCTTTGTTCGTTATCCTTTTGAGTTACATTTGCATTCTAATTTGAATGACATTATTTTGTTTCCTGCAGTTGAAAGTTGATCAAGGTGAATTTTGAATATACACAAACTAAATCTGGAATATTCTGCATGCATGATTATTAGCTTTTTGCTTTGGTATGATAATTATATCAATTAATATTTCGACACAATCAGTTTACAATGAGGAGATATTGAGATGGATTCATGCATACTTCTTACAGGATGTTTCGTGTTGGAATTATCGTCTCTTAAAATGATTGCTCGAGGATCATTTGCCTTTGCGCAGAAATTATTCAAATAATATTTTCAGTCAAAAATAAACTAGGGAGTTCAGCGGAATTTCAACAAATTTGTGGACCGCATTTGAAATTTGGTAAGTGTTTTGTTTGTATTGATTGAATTGATTAAAACAAAATTCTAAATTGTATTGAGATGAAATGACTACATCACAATTACCATTTACATGTTTGTTAATCTTTGTGCAAATAATCTTTGCAAAAAATATTTCTGGAATTTTAGTCAGAAATTATATAGGGAGTGAAACATTTGCTGGGATTTTAAAAGAAAACTACTTGCCGTTTAGTTTTTGATATGATGCTGAAATTGAATTAAAAAGTGGCAACACATTACGTTTGAAATAGACCCCTTCAAAGGCGAAGTTTTGATATTTGCAGTTTAATATTTTATCTTGGCAGTAAATGAGCAGGATGGAAGATTTTTATAAACAAAATTAGCAAAGTGAATGGAACCAAATATTGCCATCCCGACAGTCGTTATAAATTTGAAATTGCGAAGTCCATTTTGCTTGTTTTACCTGGTCTCGAGCGAATTAGTTCAAATAGCTATTCGCATCGCAACGTTAAAAATGTTTTGTTGTTGTGTTAATTAGCTATCTAACGTTTTCGTAATGATATCAAGGAGGACCTCCTTGATGATACCAACACCATACATTGAACGAAATATTTCGAATTCATTGTTGCAATGTTGTCAAGATTAACATTTCATGAAAACAGTTAAAAACGAATGTCGCTATGTATGTTCGTTATAATTATGATGAAGCATGTCTCCATAAATTGACGGCTGGGTAGCAGGACGCAACCCCTCCCGTCCGCCAGGGCACCAGGGGTCGAGTCTTGGACCGATGGGTATCTGCCGCTGCGATGTTATGGTCTAATAGCCATACGCAGTTGAACTCTTTCCAAATTGAATTTCCAAAAAATTCGAACAAAATTGATAACGATTGTGGCTTCAAGAAGTTGATATGACTGATATTGAGTCTACTGCCTAAAAATGAAATCTGCATACTGCATTATGTAACTTATGTTGAAATAATAACAACAACAAAATGTTAAGTTTATTGTTTCTAGTTGAAGTTGCATTCATGATTGCTATCATATAGAAATTTCAATTTGTCATATTTTAGCTTTTAAATTTTAACAATTAATGTTTGTACCCTTATCGAACTATCATGGTTATTGTGCAGCATTTTTGCATAAGTAATACATCTTGTAAACTAATAAGTCAGCTTTAAACTAAATATTTCTTTTAAATTTATATTTGAAGCAGTTAAACAAAACACTAATTGGCACCAATGTTCAATTGATTAGCAAGCACTTATATCGATTTGCAGAATATCGTTTCTCTATTTCTATTCCTAGATGAAATTTGTAACGATTTGAAATACCAATTTAATGTTCATATAATATAATTGCGTTTTGATATTTATATACATTTTGTGAACAAAACGTGACAAATGAAACTACTTAATATTTTAAAATTTGATGATTTCGCAAGATGAAAAAAAAATCACATTTTAAAGATTAGTGTTTATTTTATAATTTAATATTTTGTAAAAGTTCCATCAACTATCTAGCGTAATAAATATACATAATGACTAAAATGTAGTTTACTTAATTTTTAAGACATTTATTAAGTTTACCTCAATTTTCCGACTATTTTGTTGCAATAAGGCAGTCGTAACCAACAACTTTATTGGATATGAAATAATAGTTTGATTGTTTAATAATAATATTGTAATTTCGGACGAAAACTACAATCATAAATTACTGTTACAAGTAAATAAGACCTTCTAATTTTAAAGTTTGGGTTTTATTAAAGAAAAACATTCTGGCTTACCTTGTAATTTTTTTCTGATCGCTGAAAGGAGTTGAAAGTTTGCGTTTCCTGTGCCGATAAAACCTTTACGACCATTTACGATATTACCCCTTCAAGGTTTACGGCGCACGCAGTAGGACATAAATCTTGCTAACAACATCGTCAACAAGTCGACAAATTGTAGCCGAATCACATCGAAAAGTTTGAACCGGAACTTAAACATGACCTGGCCACTTTATAGCATGATTTCCTGACATTTCATATTACACATTTAGTTTGTGGAAAAGAAAGAACGCTTGACATAATTCAATTGTAGACAAATTCATGAAATTCGAGGAACATTAAGTTAGAGTTTGAGGAGGGTTCGATATAAATCTCGCTAACAACATCGTCAACAAGTCGACAAATTGTGGCCGAATCACATCGACAAATTTTGACCAGAACTAGAACTTGACCTGGCAACTTTAAAGCATGATTTCCTGACATTTCATATTACACATTTAGTTTGTGGAAAAGAAAGAACACTTTATATTATTACATTGTAGCCAAATTCATGAAATTCGAGGAAAGTTAAGTAGGAGTTTTTAGGAGGGTGCGATATAAATCTCGCTAACAACAAATTTTGGCCGAATCACATCGAAAAGTTTTAACGGAACTTAAACATGACCTGGCCACTTTATAGCATGATTTCCTGACATTTCACATTACACATTTAGATTGTGGAAAAGAAAGAACGCTTGACATTATTCAATTGTAGCCAAATTCATGAAATTCGAGGATAGTGAAGTAGGAGTTTTTAGGAGGGTGCGATATAAATCTCGCTAACAATATCGTCAACAATTCGACAAATTTTGGCCGAATCACATCGAAAAGTTTGACCGGAACTTGAACATGACCTGGCCACTTTATAGTAGGATTTCCTGACATTTCTTTTGTGGAAAAGAACGAACGCTTGATATTATTACATTGTAGCCACATTCATGAAATTCGAAGAACTTAAAGTCACAGTTTGAGGAGGGTGCGATATAAACCTCGCTAACAACATCGTCAACAAGTCGACGAATTGTGGCCGAATCACATCGAACAGTTTGACCGGAACTTGAACATGACCTGGCCACTTTATGTTATGATTTCCTGACATAATTTGTATGTTACACATTATTTTGTGTGGAAAAGACGGAACGCTTGATATTATTACATTGTAGCCACATTCATGAAATTCGAAGAACTTAAAGTCACAGTTTGAGGAGGGTGCGATATAAACCTCGCTAACAACATCGTCAACAAGTCGACGAATTGTAGCCGAATCACATCGAAAGGTTTGACCGGAACTTGAACATGACCTGGCCACTTTATAGTATGATTTCCTGACAGAATTTGTATATTACACATTTTACTTGGGGTAAAGGAAGAACGCTTTTACATAAACATAATTTGAACCCAATCAGAGGAACATTAAGTCCGAGTTTTGGGAAGTTCGATTGACTCTTTAACAATGTTATTTGGACCCCATGCATGGAAGAACAGGACCATTTTGAAAACGGTCCTGAAATGGGCTTTCCAACCGTTACATATTTACAGGACTTTCTTATCATTTGAAATGTGCTTTATTTGTATGTTAAAAAAAAAAAAAAATTGTATGTATATATGGATTTCGGAAATAAAAACAAACAAACAATGTCTTCAACAAGTCGACGAAATGTGACTGAACTTTCATCGAATGTTAGGCCGGAACTTAAACGTTATGTGGTTTGGCCATTTTGTATTTGCAGCGCCTAAAACATAATGCTATGTATTTTATTTGGGGTATATCACCCTTGGACTTATTCTAATGTCGCTTGTATTCTTTATTTGGGAACCTTAGTTTGAGTTAGAGAAAATACGACTTATACTATAATAGTAATTGATCAATAACTTCAACAAATCGAGATATAATAAATAACCAGATCATATCGCATATTTGACTCGAGTGAAAGTCAAACATGGCCTGGTTAGTTTGATCCTTCTTTCCAAGAAAGAACACTTGATTTTTTAATTTGTTTTGTTTTGTTTTACTGGGAACCATATTTTTAAGGGAAACATTAGAGGAAGAAAGATAAAAAACGGTGTTGGATTAAAGTGACGACCCCTTCTCAAACTTGCGATTTAGTTTAACAGTACCTCAGTCCTACATGTCGACAAAATATTATTGTATATTTCAACCCAAATCACACCGAAAGGTGACTTGATTGACCGGAAGTTAAAACATTGATTTCATGACCAGTCATTAACCCTTATATTTCCGCCAATCTAATACTTTATGTGAGAACATTTTATTAGAGAACATTAGAACATAACTTGACATTAGTTGGCTAATTCCATGGAGGATAAGATACGAGTTAGTATACAGAGGGCGAACGATCTGTGCACTGGCCGTGGCCGGGACGTGCAGACCGCGACCCCTCACTCCAGAGTTCACCCTAGCCGTGGCACCAGGGGTGTATGTCCACCACTTTACACCCCAGCTCAGCACCCACCATGCCCACCTGCTATTCCTTTCGATATTATTTGTTTCCATCGCTCGTCATAAACTGTTCCAAATAATTCCAATTACAATCGATTTGAAACGAGGGATACAATTATTTTTTTTGGATTCGGTTATTGTTGAGAGAAAAGGTTAACAGTCGGTACAAGATAATGGTGGGAGGTGAGTAAGATCTTATTATCATTGTAATATATTAAAATTATTAAAAATTATAGTAAAATATATAATAATATTTTTTATTGTAACATTGATTTCATGCAAACTTGAATATATACAAATTCAGTTACCGCAACTTAAATCGAACTATCCAGTTGAATGGTGAACTAGTTATAAAGTTAATAGGTGTAATTATAAATAGTTAGAACTACATTTATGAAATAAACGTATAAGTACTAATTGGCTGGTTTTCGTTGAAATTATGTTGCTTGATGTAACTATATATATAGTCTCAAATCAATATAATCATTTGGAGGAGCAAAGGGTGGAACATTGTTTAAAGCAACGCTATTATTTCTTCCTTTTCAATCATTTATGATCATTCTTTGCAATTAGTTTCAAATCAACATCTACAAAACAATTCTTAATATCAATATTTTTCGAATAGTTTTATTCAAAATTTCCCAACTGAACTGTATAAAGTTACAAATAAATTGTTTCTAAAATAAAAACAATCTTGATATAAATACTCTTAATTCCAATATAGTTTTGGTGAAATCCAGTTTATATTGAACTGTTTATAGTTAAAAAAGAAGAAGATATAAATGTTAGTATACTTCTAAGGTATCTCTGTCCATGAAGTTCATCGATTTCATTTAATTAATAAATATGGAGTATTTTTTCAAAGAAATTCAGTTCTTTCATTTCCTGAGTATGATTTACATTAAAGAAGGCACACTTAACTAATTAAAACTACGGTTTCAATTATTATTATTTAACTTATTGAGTGCCAACGTGGCAAATTTGCATCACACAATACACTCAAATACCATAAAGCTGTAGAATCACTGGCACTCACACTATAATTCAACTATTTTGAACCCCAAGACAAACACCTGAATTGAAAACAAGACCATTATCTCTTGTTGGAAAACATAAAATGTCCCTATGTTTTGTACGCAAAGTGAACCTGGTGGGATACTATGTGCAAAATATTTGGGGATGCTATATAATCTCAAAGGGATTGGTTAAGGTACCTACATTTCCTTTTGAGAGTAACATTGAATTCCTTGAATAACTTACATTTTGTTGATTACTGGTAGAACAGTAAAGTATTATATAAACGTAACATTTCTGATCGATATAAGGAAAATTCGAAATGCAATTATTTGTTCGTATACAAATCACATATTCTAGTTTAGACATTGAAAACATTTCCTGCAAGGCTTAGCAAGTCTGTAAATTATAAGTTTAGAACCTTAAGATGTAGTGTGAGTATCATATTAACATTTTTTTTCTCGTATTTAGGATTAAGTATTGGAAAATGATATGAGAAATGTCCCTGCAAATAGAAAAGAAGAAACTAAATTTATATTATTTCTCTAGAGTATAATTAAACATAATTAATGAGAACCTTATCATGCCTTACGTTGAAAATGTATTATTAAATAAATTCCCCAAGTCTGATACACGCTCCAATGAATTGTATATCCCCTTCTGATAAGTCACTTCTACCAGTAAAATGTCAATGAAATATGAATTTTGTTGGGAAGGCAACAACTGAAAGAACTGTCTTCTTTTTAAAGAAACAAAGTATTAACAAAGAATAAGTCTAATTTGGACGAAAGAGAAACTATATACAACAATTTCGTTTTACTGACAGACGAAAATCGGATGATCATTTTTTTTTGCGGTTCGATATGCGTGATCTGCGAAGGGTGAAAGCATAAACTAATTATTATTTTAGCTGAACTAATAAGTTCAAGGATTAAATCGCTAGTCCGTTCTGATGAATCTCTTCGTTGGGACTCTTTTGAAGAAAAAAACACACCCTCAATGTTTGAATTTGGTTTCTATTTTGTGCTCTAAATCAATAAATCATGATCGAATAATCAAGTTTGTCAACCCACCACATCATGCCACATTGTCGTCATGGTTGTATAGCTCCAGCTAGTTTTGTTCGTTGATGTGTTCAACAATTGTAAATTCTCACAAATTCTGTTGATTCTATTGATTGTAAATCTACAATCCTGTTTTTAAACTGGGTTTATATACTTACTATGAGGCCTCCGCGACGCAAAAGATTTATGAAACTCTTTTTGAAATGCGCCGCACGGAGAGAGAAAGACGCCATAAACGATTGATGTATTTCACAAGCTAGTTTCAAATTCGCTAATCTTCATTATTGTAGAAAGGAAAGGGTAACACAAAAATAACAGTTATACATTTTCAAATGACTATGAGTCTGCAATCGTGATGCGAGTTAAAATAAATAGTACACGAGTTGAAATAAATCGCGAACCCTAGGCTATATACCCTAACACAGGCTTTATGAAACATTGCTTCCTCGGTGCACCTCAACGTTTTTACATAATAATTATGTACTATAGTCAGATTGGTTGGGATAAAATAAATTTAATTGAACGAATTGGAAAATGTTTGTCCACTAACAAGAGCATAATGACTTTGCGAAAATAAAATGTCAGGATTGTTAATATTGATCAACCTGAATTAGATTCTCGAAATACATTGTAATTGTTGGCACTTTCTTCTTAGACTTATAGAATTTTGTTGAAACAAACACTTAATTTCATTCGTATTTCATTTACAAATCAATGAAATGTATACCTCGTTTATATTTCTGCGACCGTATTACAACATTTCAGATTAGATATAGCGAAAATAAGAAAAAAAAAGAAGAAAAAAATACGTTGAATATGAACAAATATTTGTATTTCGTTATTTTTATAAAAATAAATTAATAAAAACTCGCACGTGAAATTAAATAATGTTCTTACGCATGTCTTACGTCATTAATACATTATACTTCCTTCAAATGTTGCGTGAAATATTTATTCAAACCAGCCTTTCAAGAAGACTAGTCGGCGAAAATGTGACCCCTTCTCCGACGATCCATCTTCTAAGTTAAGGAAAACAAATACATAAGTTAAAGACCGTCTGTCAAAAATCGGGTTTTGCTACCATGACTAATTAAACCGAACCCCGATAGGCAAATAACCCCAATACCAATGTGCCGCCGGACCAGTGCCTCATCAACGTACAGGGGGAGGGGGTCAGGGGGGGGGGGGGGGGGGGGGGGCACGTGTCCCCAATAATTTGACAAAAACAATAAATAAACATACAGGGGGGAAAACATACAAACATAAGGTCTGGCCCTCAATAATTGTTGTGCCCCCCACAAAAAAAAAATAATAATAATAAAAAAAAAAATAAATAAATAAATAAATAAATTAAAAAAAAAAAAAAAAAAAAAAAAAAAAAAAAAAATCAGTCCCCCCTCCCCCCACCACGCTACGCCACTACCCCGGGCTATTTTGCCCCCAACGAAATCCATTAGGCACGGATTATGACTACAATGTTATTTCTTTGTTCTATTTTGAACTAGAAATCAATCATCGAATTTACAAGCCAACACTTGTCAAAATGAGTACACGTAGAAAAGGCGGGAAAATTACAATGAATATTAAATTTTGCATGGTACGGTCAGGGGAAGAATAAATAATTACATATTTAAGAGGAATATTGAAACTTCAACTTTCATGGTTTATACATCTCAACATAACAAGACAAACATTATTATTATCAACGATATAAAATTGAAAGAAACTAAATCTATGATATTCTACATAGAAACGATGTATAATTCCGATACTAAATCACTTTTTACAGCACGTATGTTATTTTAAATTATACGCAATCTATAGACATGATATTAAACATGACAAAATAAGAATTTGAATATGATATAATTATAAGAGAATAATTTTTGGTTGAGCTGTAGCTTACAAAACAAGAAACTAATATCCACAAAGCTACGATGGTATAAAGGTTTTTAGTTTTAATAAGCAAATTATAAGGCGTCCTGATGTTTTATTCAAATTAAATTTGGAGGTACGCAGGCTGAACATGCTGAATATAGAATCCCAAAATACTAATACGCACTCTAATAAGACATAAACGTTAGACGTTAGACATGAAAGTGCAAATACTATTGTTTTATTTTGTATTTCAAGATTGTATTTGAATTAATCAAAGTGCTATAAAAATTGAATAATTTTTACAGCATAAATAATATATAAGATACGTTTTTTTCTTCCGTAATATTCGATAAACTATAAACAAACTAATCCATGCAAAAATATCAATTTAGCGAAAGTTTGAGATAATTTTTATTGCATTATACGCCGCGGAAAAAAGTATAAGACTTAATTATTATGACTAACAAACTTACCACAAAAAAAGAAAAAAAAGATGACATATCTCAGTGTCAAAAGATGACACCACAAAATTGTCATTTTATGACATTTCGCACCAAAATAATCGCTAATATCTTTCCGTTATAAATGTTTTAACGACCTCAAAACTCAACCAATGTGGTTACATGTTTGAAGTATCATCAGCCGCACGCGCCTGACACAACGATCGTAAAACTCATCGACCCGCCCCCACTTTTGTTCCATCATTATCCTGATTTTTATGATGTCAGTAGGTTAATGTCAGGTTTTCTTACCTATGTTATCATTTCCGTAATTATAACTCGATTTGTGGGATGTCAATAGGTTCATGTTAGGTTTTCTGACTCTTGATATTATTTCCGTCATTATAACTCGATTTGTGGGATGTCAGTATAGGGTAAGTAATGTTAGTGTTTCTTACCCGTGATATTATTTCCGTTATTATTTGTGGGTTGTCAGTAGGGTAATAATAGTTTTTCTTACTCGTGATATTTTTTCCATCATTATAATTCGATTTGTCTGAGGTCAAAGTTTAATGTTCATTTTTATTTTCCCCCTTCTGGTATGCGATCATCAAAGAAAGAAAAAAAGAAGAAGTTAATTTTCCGCGCTCGTGCTTTCTACTCGTTTTGGGATTGCATGCCTGTTGTATAGGACCCCAAGGAAGAAGTTACTGTGGTATTATATTTATGCCAGTGACGCTAGGTGGTCCGCCATTTTGTATCATCCTTATCATAATATTGTTATAATCGGGAATATATATATACAAACGAATTTACACGGAAGGTCTGTATTTATAATTTCTAACTTAATTTTTGCCCGTTCATTTTCATTTGAATTCACGGTTTTAAATGAAAACTTTAAAATATACTTTTCATTTGTATAATACCGTATGTAATTATTGTGGCATGATTATTATCATGGTAATATTTAAAATGAGTGAAAGTATATCTTACCTGAATGGAAATATATACATTTTACTGGACATTTTTTTAGAATATTGTACTATAATTGCACATTTGCAGAGAACCGATAACATTTTTTCTTCTTTAAAATGTAGAAAAAAAGTATCTATGTTATATTTAAAAAAAAATAGAAAAAGAACGATCGAATATTCCAATTACATTCTAAAAACCCAGTGAGTCGTTCGTCATAAAGACATCGTTTGTAACAGGAAATATATTGAACATCGTATAATAAGCTTCGGTTATTATAACTAATTGGGTAATTATGGAACCACATGAAACATTATTCCTACAATAATTGCACCTCCGCCTCATTGTGTTTTTTTTTAAAAACATGAAATGTGTTTCTTTGTTCGGGGTATACCGACCATTATGTTGTGTATTCAAGCTAAAAACACAGCTAAATTATCATTCCCCCTATCTACAAAAAGATGCCGAGAACAATCTGATGGGAAAATTACCACCTTTACGCGATATCAATATACATTACAAAATCACACGTGCGGAAAAACGACTTGTTTGTTGCTAAAATAATCCTTGAAATCGAGCGCTTAAAGGGATAGTTGAGTTTTGGTAGAGAGGGCGCTAGACTACTTATTTTTTTTGTGAGGTAATGAAAAACTGAGTGTAAAATTTGAAAGAGCATAATATTAAAATAATAAAATCATCTTTGTTTGATAAAAATCGGTTCAGAGACGGCTGAAATATCCATAAATATAACAATTTGTAATAAACCTGGGGCCCCAGGTTTATTAGAGAATTTTGAACCAGCCGTTAAAAATTCAAAAAAATGCTTTCTCTTTTCAAAAAGTTACAAAATAGGTATTTAAATAGTTGTTGGTTATTTCTCTATCTAATCACTATTTCAATAAAGCATCACATGCACAATATTTTATTCAAAATGGTTTAAACCGATGAGTGTTTAGAGAGCGCCCTCTTACGTTTTAACGGCTTTTTTTTAATGATAACATGATCTTTACTACGTCATTTGTAATTTTGTGTTCCTTTCTAGTTATAACTATTAGTTTGTAATGTAATGATGCAGGTTTTGGTTACTAACTTTCAGTTTCACCAAAACTGTACTCTTCTTACCAGAACTCAACTATCCCTTTAACCATCCAATCCGTATGGAAGAATCAGAAAAAAGACTATTTGCACTCTTCATTGTAATTTGTATAAACATCTGGGGGATGTGTGTCACAAAGATCCAAAGTTGAACTTAACACTAAGTTGGACCTAAATAATTATGGAAAGCCATTTGTAGCCTTGGAAAACAATATATTCAAAAGCAACAAAGCAAGGATTTTAGAATTGTTGCATCAAGAACATGAAATATCCTTGATAATAAAAAAAAGTATAAATGATTTCAATCAACATTTATGCCTTTAAAAAAGGGACTTTGACAACAATTTTCAAAGGAACTAATGGCTTTCCATACTTTTTAAGTCCGACTTAAAGGTTAATTCAACTTAGGATCTTTGTGAAACACCCCCCTGGAGATCCCTGACTATGCAATCACTATTCCACCCCCACCCCCGAAACACCAGTTGAAATAAAACGGTTGTTTGCATTTGAAATGCATTGCGCCTGAAAAGCTACTGAAGATGCAGCTCTATCATACTATACAATTCAAAGTTCCGATCGCTATACCCTGTATATTGGACATGTTAGAGAGTACAATTGCTGTTTGCATTGTATAATTGTATTTCGCGTGAAGAGTTGTCAGGGTTATATATACTTGACCATATAATAATCAAACCATTCAATTATTCGATACAATTTAATCTGACACTATATAGTTTAAGAAAGGTGTTTACCTTTCTCATTGTCAATTGTGTGAACAATTAGATAGGTTTGACCGTGTTGACCAATGACCAGTGACCATACTGACCAGGTACACCCAATCTCCCGAATTATATCTGGACAAATAAAGTTAGATGGAAAGGCGTTCGCTTTCCTTTTTCGTGAATGTGATTGTTAACGGTTCAGACCCTCCATTATTGGTTGCTCAAACCGCCGCGGTATTTATAATATAAAAAGAAAATCAATTTTGATCAGGAAATAATTGAAATTGTACTCTTGGGTCCAATTCCCGTTCGCCTTTGCAGACGACAATTGGGTTTTCATTGTTACCACGCTGTTTAACAATGGTTTCCAACAACGTTTATCTTCTTAATATAGTGGTAGCCTATTTGGAGGGTTTTCTCGGTTCTAAGTACATTTTAATTAGTCCCTCGAGACATCTACATTGTCATGAAGAGAATAACGAAATATATATTATTGTGGTAACAAACATTACGGGATTATATATTTCTATGCATTTAAATCCTTTAAATTGTTTCCGACCATGTATATGTATATGAATATTGGCGCAGTATCAATTAAATGAATACATTCATTCATTCGGCTTCGACTTTTGAAAGTGAAGCAATGTTCTAGTAAAATTTGTTTTTGTAATTTTATCTAAACATTAAATATTATATGACACCAAAAATCCAATGAAATTGTCTTTTATATCGCGATTAACAGTTAAACAATTTTGTGATATCACCATGGACATAATATACAATTAGGTGTACGTGTATTCGATAAAGAATTTGAATTTGAATTTGAATTTAAGATTTTCACCCTTAATTATAGAACTATTACAAAAAAAACATTATTTTCTCACATTCACACTTTGATTATGGATCTTGATTTCAAATCAATTTAAATTGCAAAATAAATTATTTTCACATAATTATTCGATGAACTTCTTCTGAAGTCGTTATTCTTGTGTGAAAAAAGAAATACAGTTTCAGATGTCGCTATGTTTCTAATATGACCTGTTCTCATCGTGTATTAATTTGGTTTTATAATCATTTATCGATCCTCCCGACGTTTAATTAACATGATAAATAACGCATTTTAAATGGTAATATAGTGGCAATCATATTTGAATTCGTGTCCTCAAACGTATCCAAATCATACTTTCAGTAGACCAAAAATGCCTATTCGATATCGATACACTTAAGTGTTTATATTAAAATAATAATAATAAATATTAAAATGAATTATAACAGCACTCCGTCAGACGAATTTCTTTAGGCAATTATTTCGGCTATTTTGTTTACTACTCCGAGCAAATCTTTTCCATTAATGAACGTCCTATTAACATGAAAGTTTTATGCGCATAATTATAAGTACTGTTGACCCACGTTAGCGAACCCGTTTCCCCGCAAGTTCGGGGGTAGACCGGGCCAAGCAGCGCTCCCATCCCAGACCCCTTATAGTCAGTAGACGCTAGCAAGTGCAATTGAGAGAGTTCTATCCACCCCCAAAACGAAAACAACAAAACAAAAGAGAACAGAACTTTGATACGTAAAATAGATTTACTTTTATCTACCAATCGGTATACACATCAGAATGGTTACATTATTTATTATTCGTTATCAACATGGGTGTGTGGTTTTAATACGATAATTTGTGAAAAAGATGGCCCGCAAGTTCGGCGGTAGACTGGGCCAAGCAGGGCTCCCACCCAGACCCCTTATCATGCTTATATGAGCTAGCAAGTGTAAGAGAAATAATTCCATCCCCCAAAGAAAAAAAACAACAAAAAAAAAACAAAAAAACAAAAAAACAAAAAACAAAACAAAACAAAACAAAACAAAACAGAACAAAACAAAACAAAACAAAACAGAACAGAACTTTGATACCAAAATCAGAATGTATTTGTAACTACCAATATGACTAATCCCTCCCAATACTATATAGCTAGGCTATACACCGGTAAATATATTAGAATGGCTACAGTCAATTCGTTATCGATATGGGTGCGAGGTTTGAATACGATACTTTGTGAAGTAGATGGCCCGCAAGTATGGCGGTAGAACGGGCCAGGCAATGCCAATGACCCCATTCAAGCGCTCCTATATAGACTTGACCAAGAAAGTGCAAGTTTAAAAGTATAACAGCCCCCTAAACATGCAGGGGGTATAATAATTGTAGCTTTCAATTCCACCAAAAACTAAACATCGGTACTCCAGAATTGCGACAGTATTCGTTTATATGGAAATGTGCATGGTCAGCTGTAGATACTTTGTGAACGCGGTAGCCCGGGAGAGCGGGGTGCAGCACGTCATTTTGTTAACGCAGCACAAGAGGCCATTCTATGAAATTCACAAATTTCAGAAGCAGGCTGGATGTCGGGAAAAAAAACTTATACAGTCAAAGGGTTGTCAACATAATTATGGAACAAACTTCCACAAAGTGTAGTCCAAGCCCCCTCCTCCTAAGTTTTAAGAAACGTAAGTTATCAAACTTGGGTTACTTTTTAAAATGGGCTCAAAAGGGCCCCCTAAACCCTGCCACGCCAAACTGTCTACTCTCACGATGAAGATGGTTAGGTGTGGCCTTCAAGGTATGTTCAAGGTATGTAATTCCCCCATCGCAGAGCACCCAGACGCTACCAAACAAGTGCCAGTTTAAGAGTACCAGCCCCTCTAAATAGGGTGTATTGTTTTTAACAAAAGCTCTCCTACCAAAAAACTATACATGGGTTCATCAGAATGCATATATTCGTTTATAATCGAAATTGGTACATGGTATTTAATTTATACCACCCTTTGTGAAAGCGATAGACCGTAAGTACAGGGGCAGACCGGACCAGGCGATGGCCCCATATCCCAGCACCCCTATACTCTATACCGAGGAAGTGCGATTTAAAGACTACCAGTCCCTCTAAAAAGGGGTAAACTGTTCTAGCTATTTAATCAGATCCACCAACAAACTATTCATGGGTAGAACTTGGAGGTGTTTCATTAAACACTACCATCGATTTTAGCATCGATTCAATGGGACGTTTATCACTAAAATATCGTTGCTGAAATCGATTTCAGTGTTAGTGAAACACTCTTTATACATAATGCATATTCGTTATCGAAATAATTATGTGCATGATTTTTATACCACCCTTTGTGAAAGCGTTAGCCCGAAAGTTACGGGGTGCATGAACGGCTTTTTAATGCCCCCATCATTTTGAACTTGAGATTCAATTAGTCATGCAATTCTATATTTCAGGAAAAAAAAGTAGAGGGTTAATACCCTTTTTTCCCAATATGTATTCCTTTATTTTTTAAATGATTATAATTGATATGTATATTTTGTTGGAAACGAAAAATAAATTGAAACTGAACATGCTGAAAGTCGTGTTAAAAAGTTAATTGGATGATAGAGCAGCACAGATCTAACAAAGTTAATTTATTGTGCGGAGGGCCATGTGCAATACAGGCTCCCAAAAGAAAAGAAAAAAAAGAAAATCAATAATTACTAGTACGTAAACATGTAAATGATTGGTCTGTATACCACATTTCAGAAACTACTGCACTGTCTTGTTAAACAAATTGCTCAGAATGTACACATTTTCTTTTAAACTCCCACCATCATAGATGGTATCTGAAATGTTCTTTCTAAATTTTCACGAGATTTATGGTGAGTTGGTTGAACAAGTTGAACATAGAGTTTTCGATCTATCAATTTGTTTGAAGAACCCAGAAAATGGAATTGCATTTTAATATAAACGATAACTATATAGATACATATTGACTTTCTTTCAGTATTTTTAAAAACATTTTTATTCGAAACTCAAACTTAAAGAGTGGAAATTACATCACATACCATCGGAATTTGCAAAAACGTGTACCTTGTACGTATACGCACGCATACGCATTATACAAAGTTTGCAAACTACCATGTCCACGCGGCCATCGATTCTTAATTTCCAACGGGGCGCCGCCCGGCGTAGGGTTAATCGGGATCCGATGTCCATCACGGGGGCCCGCGGGTTAGGGGTAACATGATGATAATGTTTTCCCATAAAATACCCTGATCATAGTTGTGTTTTATTTTTAATTTTTAATTGTTTTGTTTACATGTGACAAACGAACATACTTGTATGATAATTTAATCTCACTATATCTGACTCTCCGCGCTGTTTCTTACTATTACTAACGAATATTGGATCATTGCTTTGAGAAAGAAGGCAGCATACAATCACTTCGAAAATGAAAGATCAAACAAACAAGTTTGCGAGTCCAACTATCCCTTTAACATGTTTAACAGGTGAACATTCTTGCAAACCTAACTATTTATCTCTAATAATTATTACAGTATATAGGCATTCAAGCTTATAACGTTATACATAATTTCATATTAGTTTGCTGATAAGTGCTTATTACGAAAATGTAATTGAAAATAACGATTGCAAATCAATACGTGTTACGACGGTTATTTTAAAAGTTTTCAACATTTAGAACCCGACGAACTGGAACTCCTGTATTAACCCCTTTTCAAAGATCTGACAGTCCTATTTTAGAGACACCAAAGTGTTGAATAAAAATGAGTTGAGATCAAACATTTCCCCTAAAAACAATTTACGTGCTTATTGTTACAACTTCCTGTACATGCTGGATCCTCGAGTACCAGCTCTTTCAATATAAAAAATGCACTCTTTACCTACATTTCAATTAAGATTTATTTTGTTTATGTCATAATTATGGTTGCCAATTTGCGTACATTATTTGTATGCATTGTGTCTTTACACCTTTTTTTTTAGCTCAGCCGGCCCGAAGGGCCCGATGAGCTTATGCCATGGTGTGGCGTCCGTCGTCCGTCCGTCCGTCCGTCCGTCCTTCCGTCCTTCCATCCGTCCGTCCACAGTTTTCAAAATGCTTCTTCTTCGTTATTTTTCAACCGATTTTGATTCTGATTGTTTCATAAGATAGGGCTAGGAGGGGGATTTAAAACTTTATCTATGGTAATTTATCCAAATTGCTTCTTCTCCTTCATTTCTCGACCGATTTTGATTTGGTTTGCTTTATCTGGTAGAGCTAACTTTGGTACACTAAACTTCTATACAGAATTTTGAATTTTTTCTCCATTAATTATTTATGGTACTTTTTTTTAATTTTTTTTTTTATTGTTTATTTTATTTTTTATTTTTTATTTTTTTATTTACTTTTTTACATTTTTAAAAATTTATTTTATTATTTTTTTAATTTTATTTTTATTGTTTTATTTTTTATTTTTTTTATTTTGTTTAATTTTTTTTATTTTTAATTTTTAATTTTTAATTTTTTTTCCCATGTCCCTTGCGGGGCGTCAAATTTATATTTTTTTCACTCTAATTTTTATATATATTTTTTTTATGTCCCTTCCAGGGCATCAAATTTTTATTTTTTGACCAGTTGAAAAGTGTACCACATGAAATTTGCGATATTTGATGTTGCGAGATGCCGGATGAGCGCTACGTCATTGACGTTCTGGTTTTTAAACCCACGATCACGTTCGGACGGAAGTTGGCGAAATAGGAGCACTATATTAATTTGAAAATAATATATTTTGGCAACACTTTTGGCAATACATCCGAGGGAGAAATTTTATCCCAAGTTATTTCATCACAGGTGTTGGTATAATAAAAAGCAGTCTGTTGGTTGAATTTAACGCTAGGTTATTTTAGTTCTTGGTTTGAATTATAAACACCAGTAAACATTATACTGCGAAAGTTTAGCCCTTTGGATGCAATTTAAACCGCGAATTTCAAAAAAATGACGTCATATGATACGGTTTAAACCAGGGTTAAATTGAACCCATTGTTTAGTGGAATAGGAATTCGTGTCTGTCGTGTTATTCTTTACAAGACATTGCGACTCGCTATCAACTAATCTATATATAGCCGGCTAGTTGGTCTATATATACATATTCACCATAACCAAAATGCATGCAATGACTGTACTTTACACACATTTACACAAATATCAAGTGAACGCTTGGTTTATCTGGTATTTGAAGGGTTAAAATGGAGTAGAGATGACAGCTGCATGTAAAACCATCAAACATCAGTCAGTACTTGCGAGAAATCAATCGTGAAAAAATAGATTTCCTTTCGTAATTCCCCGTCGGTAGGTTTTCCCGCCAAAAAACAGGTCAGCCAATTTATGGTCCCTATCTCTTTCACTTTCATATCCCCCCGTGTTATCACAGCTATTTTTCACTTTGTTTTTGTCCAGCTTGTACGTACTTTAACTTATCAACGTCATCCCAGACTTTCCATAGAAAGCCAAGGTACATTCCTAGCAAGAAAAGCGAAACGATTTCTTCGGAAACGCGCCAAAAATCAAGAGTTTAATTTATTATTCAGTGAATCTCGAGATTGCACCGCGCGTTGATTGATATTGAGCCCGATACAGCAGCGGGCTAATTTACCGCAGCCGCTGCAGAGCGTGGCTCAGTCACCCAACCACCCGGAGGTGCTGGGCTAGCGCGCCGTTGAACGACTGGGTTTCAAAGATAACCCCCCTCAGCAACAGTTTACTCTTTTCCCAATCACTCTCCCCTCTCCCTTCCTCTAACATAAAATAGCATCTCTATACACAGTCGCCCCAAGGACAAGACAAGATTATGTATCTTTTTTTATAGAAGAAATATAAAATGGCCGACGGGCTGAACCGATTTCGTGGAAATTCGCGGCATTAATGTACGGTCGCGATCGAAAATTCGATTAGGGGATATTTCATTACCGCCACGGAAGAAGTTCGTACGTGTACAGCTGTTTCTACCGATTCGAAAAAGTAGGAGGAGAGAAGGAGAGACAATTTGCGAGATTGTTCCTGGAAAAACGACGTAAAACATAACTATCATGAGGGAAACACATACTACAGATCTCATTACACTAATGAGTAACAACACAAACTGCAAAATCTCATTAAACAAAATAATTAGTAACAACACCAACGACCTATCTCATTAAACAAAGTACTACAAAGTAACAACACAAACGACAAATCTCGTTGAGCGAAATAATAACGACGCAAACGACAAATCGCATTGAATAAAATAATAAATAATAACACATGTTATTAAACGAGATAACAAGTAAAAACACCATCGACCTATCTTATTAAACAACGTACTACAAGTAACGACACAGACGACAAAACTCGTTGAACGAAATGATAACAACGCAAAAGACAAATCGCATTTAATAAAATAATAAATAACACCACGAACGACAAATGTTATTAAACAAGATAACATTCAAGTACAAACACCAACGACCTATCTTAAGGTTGTACGAACTAAGAATAACCAAGGAGGTATTATAAAGGCTTTCTAATACCTCCTTGGAATAACGGTATATCATTATCAACACAATCTTGTTACGTACGAATACACGTATGTATCGTGTCGCCACGGGTTGTTTATGGAACAAAATTAATATATCATGCATATATAAACCTCTCTAATGTCATATTGGAAACAGGAAACGATGGGGCCCTTTACAACACACTCACACATTAATTGGAAGAGTAGATAATTTGTAGAAAATGTTGTTCCAAATGATAATAATAATAATAATAAGTTCGATTTAAATAGCGCCTATAATTATGATACAATAATCATCTCTCAGTGCGTTACACTATTAATACCCCGGTCATAGGATACACTGCAAACCAGCAGTCCAGCACACATTGTGTGCACCATCTCCACTTACTGGGGAGCATTCCGTCCAAGCTGGCTCATGGGCATTTAGAAGATCCTTTATATAAAGTGTTTCACCTCATACCGGTCCCCATTATATCTTGATATGGAATAACAACGCAATAGTACACACACGCGCAGGAAGATGATGTTGTAGTGAGGAAGAAATTAATGTTTACATTTACATAGTTCGGGATAATATTATGCATCATGGGAGAAGGAAGATAACGATTTAATAAAATCTTTAACAGTTAATTAAGTAATTTTCTACATTTTTAAACGAACCCTTGTTGTTTTAAAGTAGAGTCATACTGTCCCTCCTTTAAAACATAATGATCATAACATTAGCAGTAAAAGGATATGATGACGATTAAATTGAAGGCAGCACTATGTATTAAAATTTAATTTAATATAATTAGAAAATATGATTCCTCAAAGAAAATGTTATTGATGAAAACAAAGTGACTGTATTCAGTCTCCACCACATGCATCCCTTGTATTATCCTTATTATACTGAATATTGAATGATTGATGTTCCCCCTATACAAACACAAAATAAAGTATATAAATATTCATGAATGAATGAATACATAAATGCATTCATTAATACACGAGTTGACAAGATAAAGTACGTGTGATAATTTTGTCAAGCTACTAGTATTACAATCACACCTTGGGAATCAGGGACAAGGTTATAGTAGTTTGCTTCATAACTATATTAAAGCCATATACCACGATATTATGACAATATCGCAAAATGTTAGTCCCCGCAAGCAATTACGGTATGTTCCCCGTAAATTAGATCACGCTAGAACCCGTCCGTCCGGGAACGAAATAATTGATTTTGTCAATTTGTTGGGAGAGGAGCTGAATTAAAGGCCCACAGACGGCTCTAGCTGGAAATCAAAATAATAGCAAATGTGAAATTTCATTGAATACATTCCGTATCAATACAATTAGATATACAATATAACAAAAAAAGTATATTGTTCTGTGGTAGAAGGTATAGATTTTTTAAAATTTGCGATAGCGGTAGTGAATTCGGAATGAATTTTGCAAAAAAAAAAAATCGTCCTCTCTCCGTATTTGTACTGCCCCACGTATACACATCTGTGTTGTCCTTCGGATTTTGTCTGGACTGCGCTGTCGACCGGATAAATATTATTCCAATTGCCTGATGCCTGAGTGTGTTAAGTGCTGAATTGTCGGTCCTAGGGTTAGTCTTTACACCCCTGGACGTGTTCAAATCACTGAAAAGGCATTGTAAATCGTAAATGCACTAATTCCTGTTATATTTAGTAATATTTCTTTAATTTGAGGGGTTTGGGGATTTATAAGTAGGACTTTAATCTCACTACTGCATGGATATAGCAAGTTCATGAACATCTCACGGATATATGCTCTGATTACGCCATGACCAAATGGAATTTATCCGCCGATAGGTTACGACATTTAAACATACTTTACCCTTGTAGGGATATACACTGACATTCACACGAAATTAACACATGATACACATCTTTCCAGTTAGCAATCAGTTTTATATTCCCACCCTTAAAGGGCAATGAAACTATGGCTTTCGGCTATTATTATCGTTTAGAGGGTGAACAGACATTTTATTTGATACATAACTTGGCAATTTGGGCCTCCTGGATTCCATGAAATCCTTACGTGAACATACCCACATTTTACTAATTCTTACGGCGGCAAAAGGTGATGGGAGCGGCCATGTTCTTGTAATTGCCCGACATGCTTTGCAATCTCTGACGTGGGCGCTACGGGCCGAACAAAAAGCTTTTCACTGATTTGCAGACTCGTCAAAGCATCTACAAGTATTCAGACAATGGTTTCAATGGGTGCTTTTGAAATGCATTAGTGCATATCACTGACCGTAAGTCCGCACACACCTAATAAATGCGGCCTCCAGTGTTCGCATGAATAGTGGTAAACCCAATAGAGTTTTCACATATTTCTCCCAAAGCAGAAATCTGAGTCGGAGTAATGTTATATATAATAAACAGGCATATTACGATGTATAAAGTAGGATAAACTCTATTCTTGAGTTGCATTGCCCTTTAAGTAAAACCCTTCAGGACTGGTCCCCAAAATACTCTGGCTGAGGTCTATCAAGATTACACGTTATTATACCGGAAAAATGGAAATTACAAGGCTCAACCTTAAACCGCGATTCATCATTAATGTATAATCAGAGCATCACAATTAATTCCAAGGTTAAAACTCACACAATATATTATTACGTATATTGTCAACTTAGTTTGATTCGAATCCATGCATTTGTTACTCTATATATCCATTATAGAAAATGGAAAGTATAAACGCGTTAGAAATTATGTTCCCTAAATATCAATGATATACTCTGTGATATTTTTGCTCTAATTCAGTTCATTAATGAAAAACGAAAAGTATTAACGCGTTAGAAATTTATATGTTCCCTAAAATATCAATACTCTGCATGTGATATGTTTGCTCTAATTATACAGTTCATTAATGTACTAAGGGCAGACAGATATATTGTCCTAATCCTATGCACAAAAAAAAATGGTTATGGATGATCAAGTTCAAATCTATATTGTGGCGAATTTGCAGCTCATCGATAATTATGTTCGTTGCGCGTGACACAGTTTTTCGTTTAATCTAATAGATCACATTGGTTCGCGAACTCTACATCCATGCATGAAATATGAACCATAACATACCGACGTGAAAATCAATATGCTGCATTAAAGTTTTCGTTGCTCATGACACACATAATTTATAATACATACCAGTTGTTTGGTGAATTCAATAATACAGGTTCACAAACTCTGAATTTATTTCTATAATAATCATGTCTGGAATTGATCAATATTTTTTTTACAAAATTATATAATGCGACGTGAAAAGAGTGACCCTTTTAGTTTTACTCGCTTTAACTATATTTTAGTAGAGACATACACGTTTTAAATTATTGCACAGCTACAAGAATGTGGCAGAGAGTTTGAGTTTACATATAATGTATTATGTTTTATATTTAGTATTCTCAATTATTTGATAGCGAGCAGTAAATAAAAAAAAAAAAAACCCAAATTGATTAAACTAAACAAACTAAACATTATATAAAGGAAAAAAGGAAGAAAGGAAGAAAGAAACAAAAATAGACAAAAAGAGAGAGTTAAAAGAAGGTGAAGGGGGGGGGGGGGGGAGGGGAGTAGCCCTGTTGAAAAGGCAAATAGCTACGTTGATGACAGTTTGGCAGAGATAGTCAGGTCAAAACAACATAGAGGTGAGATGCAAGACAGTGTCGACAGACGTCCGGAAAACATGGTAAGACGGATGCCGAAAATAAGGAGGCGGGAGAGATAGAGAAAAGAGGATGAGGAGGGGAGAGGAAGAGGGGAACAAGAGAAGGGCGAGAAGAGAGAGAGGAAAAGAGAAGTGGAGAGAGGAAAGTGGAGGGGAGGAGAGGAGAGAGAGAGAAAAGAGGAGGATCAGAGGAGAGTAGTAAAGAGAGAGGGAGAGAGGAACAAGAAAGGGGGGGGGGGGTGAGAGAGGAAAAGAGTAGTGGAGGGGAAGAGAGAGGGGGGGGAGACGAGAGGAGGATCAGAGGAGAGTAGTAAAGAGAGGGGGAGAGAGGAACAAGAGAAGGGTGAGAAGAGGAAAGTGGAAGGGATGAGAGGAGCGAAGAGAAAGCGGATACGGTTGAGGAGGTGTGGTAACTTGCTGTTAGGTCTACTCACATAATGGTCTACTCCGATGTAGGTCTACTCCCATTTGCCCTACGCCCATTTGGTCTACTCCCATTTGGTCTACTCCCATTTGGTCTACTCCAATTTGGTCTACTACCATTTGCCCTACGCCCATTTGGTCTACTCCCATTTGACCTATGCAATTTTGTTCTAATCCCATTTGTTCTACTTCCATTTGGTCTACCGTACTCCCATTTGGTCTACTCCCAATTGCCCTACGCCCTTTTTATCTACTCCCATTTGGTCTATTCCCATTTTCCCTACGCCCTTTTGATCTACTCCCATTTGGTCTACTCTCATTTGCCCTACGCCCTTTTGATCTACTCCCATTTGGTCTGCTCCCATTTGCCCTACGTCCATTTGGTCTACTCCCATTTGATCTACTCCCATTTACCCTACGCCCATTCGGTCTACTCCCATTTGCCCTACGCCCATTTGCTCTACGCCCATTTGGTCTACTCCCATTTGATCTACTCCCATTTGCCCTACGCCCATTTGCTCTACGCCCATTTGGTCTACTCCCATTTGACCTACGCCCATTTGGTCTACTCCCATTTGGTCTACTCCCAGTCGGTCTACTCCCATATGGTCTACTCCCATTTGCCCTACGCCCATTCGGTCTACTCCCATTTGGTCTACTCCCATTTGCCCTACGCCCATTTGGGGGTCAAGCTAAGTGTTATGTTTAGGAAAGGGGTTGAGTTTGAAGTTGGGAAAATGAAGTAAGTGTTTCAGGGGTCATGAAGTATATATATAGACCGAATAGATGTAGACCAAGCTAACATACAGGATAGAAGGGATGGTAGAAAGAGGGGAGAGGGGAAAGGTGATATCATGATTATCTTTTCATGGGATTTTGTAGATTTTGCACACGACCCGAATTTTTATTTGGCAGTTTGGAGGTTACTTGTACGTCACGCTATTTTGCAGATATCATAATCTTCACACGTAATTTTAACGGTTAAACACTATTTCTGTTAATATAATTTGATATTTGGATTTGAAGCGTTTTTCTATTTAGTTTTTTCATTAAATATTTGACTTTATATATTTCATCGACGGAGACTTTCTCAAGTTGTATTTATTTATTTATTTGAAATTTATATAGGTATTGATGACCCGTTAATTCATGTTAGATAATTATCAGTAAAAGTACGCTTCAAATAAATTATGTTAACAATGTTAACCAATGTGGACTGTGACGTTCGGAACAAGATGTAAAATTAAGTAGACTTGCCCTATATATCCTAGTTATATCGCTGCAGAAAATTGTGGAATTCATAGGGCCGTTGACCAGTCATTGACCGAGAAAAAATGGGCGATACTGACGTCATTCCATGTGAAATATCGACCAGAAAAGGTCGACGTCATATACGTAAAGCACAGTTATTAAATAAATCATCCGTATGTCGTTTTCTGTGTCAAGGTCTCTGTTAATGTTGATGTGGCAAAATTAGGAACAAATTATATTGGAGATCCCCAAAATACATTTGCGTCGCTATGGTTAAAGCAGGGAAATGGGAGCCAATCTTCTCGGTTGTGATCTTGTTTAGTTTGTTGAAAAATAATAGAGAAAATTGTTCCGCTGTCTTGCCTGTAGTATCGCATAGATGGAGCCATGTTTCCTTAACAGTCCGACATCGATTATCCGACCACCGGTTATCCGCAAACTACCATTAACCGGTCGAAATCTTTAAAATGTAAATTCTCTGCTTCTGCATTCATCTACAAGTAAAAGGCTCGCTAGATTGTATGAAGTTTGATATATTTTGTATTTAGTGCATGTTATGAACATAAAAGCATTTACATATTATTACAATTAATCATAATAATGATGTAAATAAAAGCGTTGCGTTCATGTATAATATGCTGTGTTTTTGCATAAATCGCATATCCGAATCGGTACGGATTGTGAAATTCGTCTTCTATCATCTAAATTCTTGAGAACAACATTATATATTATTACGGTTATTTTGTTTTCTCGCCAATAAATATACATCATCTTCTTCTCTTTTGACACTACCCCGTACCGGACGTGTTTGATGTCCTCTCGGCCATGGTCATAGTTTGGAACAAAGTGGAGCCCCAAGACAGCACGATTAAAACTATGACGAATACCTACAATTTTCAATAAAATTTGTCTGTATGTTATATACTTCTCCCTATAAATTGTAGCAGAGCATCCGTATACACTACATTTTCAACTCAACGCTGCACCGGTTTCGGCAGCCGTTTGGGTCATGTTTGTATTACTTTGGAACAAGGTGAAGCCAAACAAAAGCCATCACGAAAACTACAATAAAGTTCGTCTCCTATCATTTAATAATATATGAGATATGGAAACTAACGTGATATCGTTTTCTCTCTAAAATTGTTACAGAGCATCCTCATCTATTTTCGACTCAATGTCGTGCCCGTTTTGGCGGCCGTCTGGGCCCTGTTCGTGGTATGGAAGACCTTGGGTCGGAACAACACTCACACTGCAACAAAAATCGCCACAGATGGCAAGAACAGCGCAACTACCACATCAACCAGCAATCAGCAACCTGCCGCCTACTCCCTGCCGCCCGGGCCACCGAAATGGCCGCTCCTTGGCAATTTGCCCGGTATGTAATCAACTGTTGTATGATTATAATGAAAGCTGCAATGGATACTGGTGATGATGATGATGCTGCTGATGATGATGACGACGACGATGGTGATGATGATGGTGATGATGATGATGATGATGATGATTATATTAATAATGCTGATGGTGGAGGTGATGATGATGATAATGATGGTGATGATGATGCAAATGCTGATAATGATGACGCTGCTATACCGCTGATGATAATAACAAATAATGCTGCTGATGGTGGTGGTGGTGGTGATGAGTAGAATGATGATGAAGATGATGATATTGATGATGATGGTGATT
This sequence comes from Echinarachnius parma, assembly GCA_037951105.1. Taxonomy (NCBI): domain Eukaryota; kingdom Metazoa; phylum Echinodermata; class Echinoidea; order Clypeasteroida; family Echinarachniidae; genus Echinarachnius; species Echinarachnius parma. The sequence goes on from JBAMJV010003509.1 coordinate 167,141, forward strand.
AGGTCAATGATGATGATGCTGGTGCTGCTGCTGATGATGATGGTAATGATGATGAATGTGATAATGATGATGATGGTGATGATATTGATAGCAAGGGGTCGCTAGAACAGGTTTAACTATATAATCATTTATTTGTCGTTGATTTGTTTGATTTGTTCTATAGGAATGGTGATGGCCGGAAGTAGTTCCAAGTACCTGCAAACGATGATACAGCAGTATGGACCGATATTCACGCTCTTCATGGGCTCCCGACCGGTCGTCGTCCTGAACACCTATGACGTCATAAAGAGCGCCCTCCTCGACGGGAACCTGCTCAGTGACAGATGTCCTGTCCCGGCTATCGATAGTTATTGGCAGGAGCGAGGTAAAAACTTGTCTTTTCTAATACTTGTAATTTCACTTTCGTGCTATTCTTCCCCCCGCTATTGATTTATCGCTCACCCTTCCTCGATGTTGACTTTAACAAAAAAAAAAACCGAATGTATGCGTTCCTTTAATAATTCCTTCAAATTTTCTTTATATCATCCCGCCTTCAAATCTATATACATTATTTTCTTTCTTCTGAGCGTGGTCAACATTATTAGATCATTGTCGTCGTCATCTTCATCAGCATCATACATTATAACAGTGTCAATCAATCAATCAATCAATCACTCACTCACTCACTCACTCACTCACTCACCGATTATTCGCCCACTGACAAGTAAAATATGTAAAAACATGATGTTGTTTATCAAAAAATTACGTCGAAATTCAATAGATTTGATCCAGAAACTATACGTACGGAAAATTGATAGACTGGTAAACTATCCAATGCTAATTGTACACAAAAACCCACATTTAGTTGGTCCTTTTCTGTATTTCACTCAGTAGTTAGTAGGCGCCCGTATACAAAAGATGGGAGAGTGCCGCCCACTTATAAAAACTTGCCGCCCACTTCTGGCGCCCACTTCGGTCAATTGTCCAATTCTTATTCTCCGATCCCTCACTCTCACTCACTCACTCACTCACTCACTCACTCACTCACTCACTCACTCACTCACTCACTCACTCACTCACTCACTCACTCACTCACTCACTCACTCACTCACTCAATCAATCATCAATCATCAATCATTCAATCAATCAATCAATCAATCAATCAATCAATGTTTTATCTTCCTATACCTCAGGTGTAGTTGGAGCTCGTTTCCACACGACCTGGCGCAAATCGCGTTCATTCGCTGTCAACTGTCTTCGAGTGATGGGCGTAACCCGGGGCAGCTTCGAAGGCGTTGTCGCCACCCAGGCCGATGCCCTCATCGAGTACATCAAAACGAAGCGGGGTGACGACGCCTGCGACCCTCTCGTCACCCTCCAGGCCTCCGTATGCAATGTAATTTGTGGTGTCGTCTACGGGAAGCAATTCGAGTACGACAACCCCCGATTCCTTCACCTACTCCACACGTTACACCAGAGCCTCCGAGAGATACAGTACGCCGCGACCAGTAGTCTAGTCCCGGGCATGCACTACCTTCCTGGCAACAACTTCACCAAGTTCTATGCATCCATGGACACGCTCAGAGCCTTCTCCCGCGAGGAGATCGAGGAGCACGATGAAACCCTCGACGTCGACCATCCTCGGGACATCATCGACCTCTATTTGATCGAGCTGCGACGTCTCGCGCCCGACGACGCCGACCTCGAGTTGTTCAACAAGACCAACATCGAGTTCGTCCTGCTGGACCTGTTCACAGCGGGCACGGAGTCATCGGCGACCTTACTATATTGGGCGATTTTGCTCGTGACGTCACACCCGCACATCCAGGACAGACTACGCAAGGAGATCGATGGCGTCACGGGGCAGGCAGGTCACGTGACAATGGCAGATGGCGCCAGATTACCGTACACAAAGGTTAGTAGACATATGTAACAATACGGAACGGTTACTCCTCTAATCAGATAAGTACATAAGTGCATAGTATGTAATAAAACGTACAAACGTTAATTATCTAAGCAATTCGTTTTAATTCATCCAAATGACATTTGGCCTTAAACGCTTACAATACATTCTGTGCATCCATCCTCTTTCAATCCAGGCGGTCATCGAGGAGGCATTACGCTACGCGTCCGTGGCCATCGCTTCAATGCGGTGCACGACGTCCGATATGGTGATCGACGGTCACCGCCTCGAACGTGACACATGGATCATGCTCAACTACGAGTACGCGTCCTTTGATCCCGAGACCTGGTCCGAACCGGAGACCTTCAGGCCGGAGAGGTTCTTAGACGAGGATGGCGAGTTCGCGCCCAAACCTCAAATTCTCTCATTTGGTCTTGGTGAGTGATTAGTTGTTATCTATGAAGAATTGTTACACTCTTATCTAAATTTTCAGACTAACAACACAATAAATGACTCGTTTGTTGATCCGAATTCCATTCCAAAACTCGTTCCGAACCAGAGAACTTCAGGCCGGAGTGGCGAATTCGTGACCAAGCCTCAAATTCTTTCATTTGGTCTTGGTGAGTGAGTAGATGTTATCTTCGAAGAGCTGTAGTAATATTCAGCCTTACAACAAAATAAATGACTTGTTTGTTGATCCGTCCATTCTGGAACTCGGTCCAAACCAGAGCGTTAGGTCGGAGAGGCTCTTAGACCGCGGAGTGGCGAATTCGGGCCCAAACCTCAAATTCTCTCATTTGGTCTTGGTGAGTGAGTAGTTTTTTTTTATCTTCGAAGAATAGTTAAACTCTTATATAAATATTCAGCCTTACAACAAAATAATTGAATCGTTTGTTGATCCTTTCATCCCGGAACTTGGTCCGAACAAGAGAGCTTTAGGGCGGAGAGGTCTTTAGACCGGAGTGGCGAATTCGGGCAAAAGCCTCAAATTCTCTCATTTGGTCTTGGTAAGTGCATGGGTAGATACGATTTTAGCAGCCAAATAATAGGGTGATCATGTGACTGACCAGAGTTTATATTTGGATAATTTTTTCTTATCAACTTCATTAGAGATTATAATATTTCTGACGGGATTTTGCACAAACAAACGATGTGTTGTGTTAGAAACTTATGGGTTTTTGCCATGTCTACACCTGTTTTTTCCCCTCTTCGTTGCAAAACAACCACACAACAATATCAAAATGCCCTCATAACGGGAACTTTACTACCCCTTTAATATTTGATTCAACAGGAAAGTGAAATAGCATCTGAGAGAAGCTCGCACGGATTGAAATCTTCTTTTATTTATTCTGCTCTACTAAAATACTTTAGTAGTAACATCAATAATGATTGTTTTTTTTAACAATTTCATATTTGCTCCAACAGGAAAACGGAATTGCCTGGGAGAGAAGCTAGCACGGATGGAAATCTTCTTATTCTTCACGAACATCATGAAGAATTTCGAGCTCGTCTTCCCGGAGAGTTCCCCATCGCCGAGCATGGAGCCGCAGTCCGGCGGGATCACGCGCATGCCACCGAACTACCAAGTCTGCTTCAAGAACAGGACGCCCTCTGCGCTCATCAACGAAGAGTAACTTTAAGATAGCGAAGTGTAACATCACACATTATCCATTGCCTTAATAGTTGTTTGAAGCAATGTCAGGCAAGCCAGAAGGTTTGTGACCAAGCGGTTGCTAAGGAAGGTAATCGCTCCAACCCAACCAACATAACATGATTACAAGCCCGAAGGCAAAGGACAAGTTCTTTAGATCAATTACTTAATTTGGTACAACAAACGAGGGTGTCACTTTGGTATTTTCATCTTGTATCCTGTTTAGATGTGGCGTTTCGAAACGTGGTTAAGATAAACCCTAACAAACGAAGCCCAATAATTGCAAAGTAATTTCATAGTCCGGATGTGTAGCGCTGATCTCAACAGAACACAAATGATGTGGACTTGTGGTACATAGGCGTACCGAAGGGGGTGGGGGGGGCGGGGGGGGGGGGGGGGTGTTTGGGGTTTGGGGTGTTCAAACACCCCCCTTTAGCGAAAAAAACGAATGTTTTAGGTATTCAAACACACCCCAAATACGCCACTGAATGAAGCTAAAACACCCCCTCGAGAAAATCCTGGGTACGACTATGATGTGGTGCGTTTATAATGGCCTTGTTTTTTGCCTAGAATCGGCTAACGAAGTGAGTTCAGGCTTATATCTACCACATGAAAATGTTAGCATGAAATCAATTAAAAACGTAATAATCTGATAATTGAAGAATAAATGCATCTATCAATGCGTTTATCTTCCTCTGTTTTGCCTACAATTTACATTTCGAAACGTGGTTAATGTTTGGATAAAAATGTTCAAAATTGGGTTGAGCAAGACGAAATAAATGCACTATTTTTGAAGTATAATATAAACTATGTATCCATATACTTCATTCAATCCTTAACATTTATTATACAGTCAAACTTGCTAATGCGACCACCTGTCTATAGCGACCACCTGCTCATAACGACCGCTCTCTGGTCCCCCCCCCCCCCCTGAAAAAATCATGTGTTAAAGCTAGGGGACCACCAGGCAAAGAACAACACATAATTATATGTGTTGCTACCATTTTGTGATATCAATTAGATACCCAACATTTTTAAAAGGGCTGTGTAATTCATTTAAAAAAAAGCAATTAATTACCACCACTTACGGAACCACTAGTATTTCCTGGTTCCGTACGGGCCAAACATTTGCGAGTGCGCCAATACTATTCACGCGTGCGTTTGGAGACATTATAATCCCGGACGATTCGTTCGCTCTGCACAAAGTAGTCTTCGTTCATGCAGACCCATGAACGCATGCTTTAGAATGGTGATGCGTTTTCCAATTATATATTTTTTTCCTGAAAACATATTTTTGTGAACTTGTTGATGGAATGGACTACTAAAGATGTTACCTTTCATTTATAAGAATATTATTTTTGGCTGGTGGTACCCTTTAAGCAACCTGCGTAATGCGACCACCTGCCTAACCCGACCAGCGACCACCCCATTTGGGTCCCGACGCACATATACATCTGTGTATAGCGACCACAAAATTAGTGCTTGAGCGACCGAGGCATCAACTCAGTCGCCTCTGGTCACTCAAGGCTCCAATTCTGAGCATGTCAATGCATACATAAACTTTTAAAATGACAATGAACTTCAGACAGCTTATAAATTGACTTTGGCTGGTCACCCAGCTATCACATTTCGATTCAAGTATTTCAGTCTCTAATATATGGGACAGAATATTCCAGGGTCATCATAACCTCGAGTATAAGGAATTCGACATATTTTCAAGGATATTTTTCAAACGTAGTTTCAGTACCGCCCTGGGATCATAAATAATGATAATTATATGTGCACAAAAGAGTGAACATTCATTGAAACAATTATTAGTATCATAAAATCGCGTCCTTCTATGATGTTTGAACAGCCAGTATTTGCGCGGAGTACTATTTACTGAGTATTAATTACATTAGAATAACATTTATCTTTCTATTGCATTATCAAGGTTATCACGTGGACGTGGTTTGGCAAAATCCTTAACATTTATTATACAGTCAAACTTGCTAATGCGACCACCTGTCTATAGCGACCACCTGCTCATAACGACCGCTCTCTGGTCCCCCCTGAAAAAAATCATGTGTTAAAGCTAGGGGACCACCAGGCAAAGAACAACACATAATTATATGTTTTGGTACCATTTTGTGATATCAAATAGATACCCAACATTTTTAAAAGGGCTGTGTAATTCATTAAAAAAAGCAATTAATTACCACCACTTACGGAACCACTAGTATTTCCTGGTTCCGTACGGGCCAAACATTTGCGAGTGCGCCAATACTATTCACACGTGCGTTTGGAGACATTATAATCCCGGACGATTCGTTCGCTCTGCACAAAGTAGTCTTCGTTCATGCAGACCCATGAACGCATGCTTTAGAATGGTGATGCGTTTTCCAATTATATATTTTTTTCCTGAAAACATATTTTTGTGAACTTGTTGATGGAATGGACTACTAAAGATGTTACCTTTCATTTATAAGAATATTATGTTTGGCTGGTGGTACCCTTTAAGTAACCTGCGTAATGCGACCACCTGCCTAACCCGACCAGCGACCACCCCATTTGGGTCCCGACGCACATATACATCTGTGTATAGCGACCACAAAATTAGCGCTTGAGCGACAAAGGCATCAACTCAGTCGCCTCTGGTCACTCAAGGCTCCAATTCTAAGGATGTCAATGCATACAAAAACTTTTAAAATGACAATGAACTTCAGACAGCTTATAGATTGACTTTGGCTGGTCACCCAGCTATCACATTTCGATTCAAGTATTTCAGTCTCTAATATACGGGATAGAATATTCCAGGGTCATCATAACCTCGAGTATAAGGAATTCGACATATTTTCAAGGATATTTTTCAAACGTATTTTCAGTACCGCCCTGGGAGCATAAATAATGATAATTATATGTGCACAAAAGAGTGAACATTTATTGAAACAATTATTAGTATCATAAAACCGCGTCCTTCTATGATGTTTGAACAGCCAGTATTTGCGCGGAGTACTATTTACTGAGTATTAATTACATTAGAATAACAATTATCTTTCTATTGTATTATCAAGGTTATCACGTGGACGTGGTTTGGCAAAATAGTCTCGTTGGCAAATTTTATAATCGTTGTCCAGAGGTGTTTTCTAATCATAGTTCACTCAAATCACAGTGCGTATCGGTAGTGTGAACGGCTTGACCTCCAAAACACGTGTTCAGATGTTAAACTATCCACTTGATAGTCGTAACAATGTACAAAGTAAGTGCAACGAGTTAGTGATTATCACTTTCCATTTCTGCTCATTACTCGGCCATATTACGTTCATTTAACTTGAAATGTTCACACAATTGCCAGTGGACATATCGCATAATTTTGTGCATCTTTTTGCACTTTTTGCACATGTCAACAAAGTAACCAGTTCCCTTTAATTGTTTTGTTTAAGCCTACACGCTTAATTACCGACACATAGTGCTTCGGACTCATAAACGAGGAGTATTCGTGCCCTTCAGTACCTAATGCTGATACAGAAATTCGTCGAACAAAGGCACTTCACTCAACATCACAACATAAATTGACATCATTCTAACAAATATTTTAATCGCCGAGGCGGGGTGTTTTTGACTCTTTCCAATGATAATCCGTGTGCTTGTTACGACCAGAATTCTGTAGAATACTATACACATGCGAATAAGCGTAGCTGATTCTCTCATGATGAGAAAATAAATGACTCATTGACACATTTTGCAATTTTAATTTCACTTAACAAGATAATACCAATATTTAATATCATTTCAAATATAATGACAATATATAATTTCAATTTTGTTGTGGTTATGCATGCAACAAATACTAAAATAAACTATGGACACTTGCGTGTACAGATGCCAATTAATTACACATGTGCATATAACGAGAAATTCAAAATGGCCGCCAACCTGTCTAATGAGACCACCTGTCTATAGCGACCACTTTTCGCCGGTCCCTTGAGGGGTCGCTATAGACCGGTTTGACTGTATTTGCATAGGCAAAATCGAAAACTATAACTTATTCTGCTGCTTTTTTATTCTTCGAATTATCATAATGTCTATTTTTATAATCATGAACAGAAAATATGTATCATATATTATAACAGATATATTAAAATAAATGTTTGATATATGTCGTCATTAATTTTACTGTAAATTAAATCATGCTATATAAGGCGCAGTTATCATTACGTATCATAAAGTATAACTCTCGCCCCGACTCACAACGCATTGATTGGTTTGTCATTATATCATGAAATGAAAAGAAAACAACAAACAAGAAGTTTCATACAATTATTACATGTTTTAAATTTACAAGATTAAACAAAAATATATTGTTAAAAAAAAGGTATAAATTTTTTTTTTTTTCTGACAATGTTTGTATTTACTAGTATGTTTAACGGCTTGTATATTCAACCTGAACATATTTCAATACATTTATCGTGAAATCAAATTTGTTTAAAAATATTAATCTCTTTCTTGAAACTTGTATATCTAAAAAAATTGTAAAACTAATGATATTATGTCTATATTTAAAATGAAAATGTTTTTTTAATGTCTCAAAATATTGTTTGTAATTAAATGTAAATTATTAACTGTTTTTTGTTGTTGCTACATCTTACGGGTTTTCTATCTTAAAGGGATAGTACAGTTATAGTCAAACTGAATTTTGGTAACTAAAGATTGTACGATATCATTAACTAATAATAAGTGTAAATCAGCCATGTTTGAATGTTACAAAAGCATACAAACGGCTTACGTTAGAAGGCTGTTCTCATTTTAAAACCAGAAGTTAACTCAAGAGCGCGCCCTCTAGACACCTGAAAGTTTCAACCACTCTCCTATCAAAATTGTAAACGTGATGTTTAGTTTTTAAAAATGCCTCAATATAGGGATTATCAAAAACAATCTGAAGGACACTTTGGTAAATTCTCGAAAATGTGTAGGCGTGGTAAAAATTATCGAATATCCAAATTTATCCAATTTGGATATATTAATGGATATTACAATTGTTTCGGAAGCGATTTTGATCAATCTAAGTGTATTTTGTCTTTACACTCACGTGTATTTTCAGACGTTACACGTAGTTTTTTTCATTACAAATAAATAATTTCTTAAGGCGCCCTGTAAATCAAAACTGTACTATCCCTTTGATATGTATGTCTTATCCAATGTATTCGTAATTTCGTATTCATATATTTTTGTCAATAGTTATTGTAAAAAAAGGAATGTTTCGTATTCAAAGTACACATATATGTAAGTAAGATATGTAAATAAGTGTACATGTATATATAATCACTACAAAATGATATCCTCAAACGGTCCAAAAGCTCCTAGGATCATTTTGTAAATAACAATTTTGTTAGTAAATGTTCGTATTCTAGTGATGTATAATTATTTCGAGTTATTTAAGGTTCAACTTTTATATAAGCATTTACAGTTTAATACAAGTGAGTTGTTTGCATCTTTTAAACAGACTTCTATCTAGAAAGTAAATAAATTATCGAAGACAATACCATTATTATTATTAATCAATCACCCCGTTCCTGTCTAAATCGATAATGTGATTTACACAATGTATACAATTATACAAAAGATGTGTACATTTATTTTTATGTGACTGTGACAAACTGTAACCATGGTAACAACTATCTCTCCGATAATGGCGTCCTTGTAAATCTAGTTAATCGTCTAGAGTGAGAATACATATAGGCCTATATAGTGTTTATTTTGATATTCTAGTCTGTGTTATTCTAATTTTTAGAGAAAGTAAAAACAAACAACATTTTTGTTACATAGACGAACACTGCCCACACCACGTCGTGAGATGGCGTCCTAGTGAGATCTATCTGGACAATCTAAATTTAGATTATTATTCAGTCTGTATAAATTATATTACACCGAAAATGTTCGTGTATATCTTTTAGACATTGGAATCAGTTATATTCTGGAATATGATAAATGCATGAAGCTTACTAAGTAACAACTAGAACACACTGACTCGCCAAATCTCCTGCAAATGTTAAAATCGACGTTATGTGGGTCATTATATTGGTATAATCTCAGTTGGGGCAACGGGGGATCGGGGAAACATTGACAATGGATATTTGATTTGAGGATGTTGACATGGATATGCCTGAGAAATACAAAATGAGAAAAAGACGAGGGCCATTTTCCATTATGTTCCGAAGTGATTACATCATCTATTATAGATTCATCTACAAACGTAGGTTATTTTATACACGGGGTGTTTTTTAAATATTTGCAATAATCTATGGTATTAAACTTTGTTTTTAAATTTGGAACGGCGATTTCATTTGAATGTAGCTGCACAGTGCCAGTACTATAATAATAATTTACGCACTGCATGAGCTACATAATAGTATTACTACAAACTACTACATGAGCTACGTATATTAGTATTACTACAAAACTTTGGGGTGCAGTATAATATAATAATCATAAACAAAACATGATTGTAACATTCATTTTAACTCCTTTGTCTGCAGGACTGGTCCCAAAATAGTTTAGGGACGATTATTTTGTTACTGAGAGTGACATTATAATGAACTTTTTAATACTCCTGTAAAACAAATTGTAATTATTTATTGCATTATTTATTGTATATAATATCAATGTTTGGAATGTTTGTATTCGCATGTATTGACGAATTGGTAAGTAATGCATTAGTTTTGCATCATGTAATTGTGTGCAGAAATCATCAAATTGTATGTTGACTAATTACTTGCCTGTTTTAATTTTTGTTTGTATTCGCTGAATATAACAAGAGTGTATTCGTTATATATTTATGTTAGTGTATTTTTGTAATTGTAATAAGCAAAATCTAATTACAAATTGAATAAAGTACGTATAAATAAGCATTACACGATAAATCATAAGCCACAACTAATTACAGTTTTAACTTTTATATGAAAATAAATAAAACGTTGCAGTCATTTTGCTTTTTGCAAATTGAAGTACCTTGTTTTGAGCTAGTATGTTATGTATATGTGTCTATGCATGTGTGTTTGAATTTGTGTGTGTGTGTGTGTGTGTGTTTACCTTGTGCGTTTGTGTGTGAGTGTATGCGTGTGTGTTTTTTTTTGTGTGTGTGTGGGTTTGAGTGTGTGGATGGGTGTGCATGTGTGCGTGCGTGAATGTATGTGTCTGTTTGTACCTGCGTGTGTATAAGTATGATGGGTGTGCGAGTATGTATGTGTATATGTGTGTGTGTGTGTGTGTGTGTGTGTGTGTGTGTGTGTATGTATGTATGTATGGGTGTATGTATGTATGTATGTATGTGTGTATGTATGTATGTGTGTGTGTATGTATGTATGTATGTGTGTATGTATGTATGTATGTGTGTATGTATGTATGTATGTATGTATGTGCATGTCACGGCTGTATTTGTGCGAGGGTGCGTGTTAGTGTATGCCATGTATGCACTTGTGTGCGTGTGTTTGTGTGTGTGCGTGTGCGTGTGTGTGTGCGTGTGTGTGCTTGCGCATGTCCATTTTATTTATGATAATAATTTGACATCGATCCTATCCATTTGTTTTTATTATGATTGTATTTTGAACTTGTACAATCATAAACCCCAAACAAAAAGGGAGAAAGTGGGATGTAGAGAAGAGCCGGGGAGAGGTTTTTTAAATTTTATTTATTATTATTATTATTTTTTTTTTGGGGGGGGGGGTGATCTTGAATTGTGAATTGTGAATAAATAACAGACACCATTCACGCATTAGATACAATGTGCTTTATACCCTTTAACGTAAAGGTACGTATTTTCATTTTTATTGTCAACTTTGAAGAACAATTGTTTCACAAGCAAGTAACGTTGTATAGCCTACCAGACTTTGAACAGCATCTAGCTACTAGAATCATAAAACCAAAATGACATCAAAAATGCAACGTAAGAACATAAAAAAGAAGCTTTCTTTAACACTACGTACGGATACCAGGTGTCACAACTGACAATCAATTGCTATATTCTTTCGAAATAAAGGCATTACAATATACCGCGCTTCCTCGTGGCATGGAATGTACATGTTAAAGTGATCCATTAATTTTATATTATTTCCAAAAAGTGATATTTAAGACTTCAATCATATACCAATATCATTGGAACATTTTTGAGAATGATATGTGATATTTTGAAGGAAAAGGAATAATGTTTACCTAGCGAAACAAGGGGTAAATCGATCAGTCTGATTTTATCCCGATCGTTCGCGTGAAGTATCCGAAAAACCGAATTTGCATACTATGGAGGATTTAGTCTCCGAATTCGGATACTCTTGACTATGGTCGAAAGCGTCTATAGACGCTTTAGAATTCAATCTTAAATATATGTCCATAGTAAGGGAGACATTTGACAAATAAAAACCCATTTCATTCTTCTGTTTATATCATTAACCAAAAGAGCAAGATATAGAAGTGTGAAAGCTCTGAAAGTGAATTCGGTTGAATTTTCGCAAAGTTAATCGATCACTTTTAAAGGTAGCTCGGATAAATCAGATGCGCGGCGCCATCTTGCGGAAGCCTCGTGCGCGGTGCGTTATACAATTTGGCTGAGTGTTATGCAGTGTGCACAAACTAGAATAGCCTATAGTTCAAAATAGCGACCCGCAGTGTAGTAGCCTCGCACATGAATATCTTTAATACAACGATATTCTCCGTACAAAAATAATATTGATTAAAATCTTGGTTTGCGACAACAGAATGTTTAGCGAGAGGAAATATGCATGACGTATATATATACATAATAGTTATTTCGACATATATATAGTTATTTATACAAAATTGAAAATTATTGGCAATAACATTTAAAAGACCGTTGAATACTGGTTAGTAAGTATGTATTAAACTGTACACATAATATACATGTCATGAGCAAAACACTATATAAAACAGATTACTGGCTATACTATGCTTTGGCTGTGCCCGACAACCTATAATACTATACTATAATACTATAATATAATACAATGCACAGTTATGAAACGCTTTAGTTGAACACGACGTCTCTATTATTTAGTTTAATTACTTTAAAGGAAATAGAGAGAGTTAAAACGGCTAGGAAAACATTCAACGTAAAATAATGTACTATAGCTTCAAAATTGGATAATGCTACAGTGATTTGTCAATCCATTCATAACTTATATATATTAATCATTTGAACAGTGTACAGATATAACTACTTCTCATACATGCAGGTAGTCTGTATCTTTGGCAGATCAACAAAACAAACAAAAACATGTCTAAAATGTCTTATAAACAGTATTTTGAGGAATGAAGACATAAGGTTAAGAACATCTCTGACGATATCAAACTCTGAACCAGAGTCTCAGTCAGAGAAATGAAGACAACAATATTCCATGCCAAAATTAGTTTCTGTCTCAAAGACATGTATCTAGTCGAGAATATTTGTTTTTAATTCTAAAATATCCCATTTAAAAGATATATCACATGCAGGCTATCACGAACACCGCACTGAAATTGATGTGCATGTGTATCAAAAAAGTCTCGAGAAACTATTGTACTCTTAACTCAATATTCCAGCTCATAACATAGAGACAGTCCGCCATCTACGGTTTGAATTACGACATGTCAGCTTGTCGATGGCTCGTTCACCATGTTCACCGATTTTAATTGAAACGTCTGGATTAATTAATCTCTTTGTAACTCTTTGTTAAGAGTGACGCCGCCTGGACACGGTTTGCTTGAATATGACATGGTTTACCCGAATTTAAGGTGTTTTTTGCCTGAATATGGCATGGGGGGGGGGGGGGGGGGGGAGGGGTGTAACAGCCCACACCTCCCATCCCCGCCTCACACGCCTATGATATAATTCAGAGAGTGGTCTAGAATGGCGGCTCCGAACATGGCGTCATTTTCGTCAGCCCCAAATCTACCCTGATTCATTCTATTGATTAAGATCAGTGGTCTCGACTGTCACCCCTGCACTGATCTAGGTTAATAAATTCGATGGATTGTGACTCCGTGGTAAACACCATAAAAAGTCATGTTTTAATGTGTGTGCAGTTTAAAAAGAAATCTCGTGGTTTTACCGAGCGATATTTGAAATGCATATCATACATAAATAATTATACAAAATATGGATACACAGTTTTATAAAGCAATGTTATGTCGCCCCTTTCCTCGGCGTAATTTCGTTGTTACATCTCTGCATTGATCTCATGGGAATGGGCTTACACGAATAACATTGGACATGGAACGTTTAACAATCGAATCAAAATTAAAGCATGATTATCTCTGTCTGGGGAATCGCGTAAAATGAATAATGTTTTTTGCAAAATACATATTATTTTGATTTGCGTCTCTCTACCATGTCTATTTACGATCGTTGACCCGATATAACAGGACTCGTATGAATACAAACTACATGTATACAAATTTAATAAGTAATACAACAATGTGAAACGTTCTAGTTGTACATAAGATCCATACATTCTGTGAGAGGAACTCCTTTTAGGATTATGCGAGAAGGGAGGGAGAGGGGGGGGGGGGGGGGATTAAGTGGGAACCTAATAAGGAAACAAAAACTATAAAAGTTATGCATGATTTTGCTAAAAATACACTGTTTTGGTAAAAAATAATACCCTCCTTGCGAGGAAACAATAGGAAAGTGGCATTTCCACCACATTGCATGCTGGATATTCATATTGTATGACATCGGTTTATCTGCTTGATCAATTTGTAATTGTTTTGATAAATATTATATAATATGTAACTTTTACAGAGCGCCACGTAATATCTAGGTGCCCTATTCAGAGGCGCATTATTACCCTAGTATGTCATCAGGTACAGTACTGTTCAAACCCGCACAATTATCTTGCGCACCGTTTTATCTCACAGGGGAGCATACTAGCCCTATAGCTGGCGGAAATGCATTCCGGGGAACTGGGAGGGGGGGGGGGGGGATGGGCAGGGGGGAACCGCCCCTTGATTCCACTTTCGGCGTCTTCATGTATGCATACAGCATGGTATATACAGTGTATTAATTAAAATAATGAACTGCCCTCGAGGTAACTATATCGAGGGAAAAACATATTTGTGCGTGTAATCAGATTTCTGAAGGATAATCGAATGCGCACGAGGCATCGAGATGATATTCGTATTTGTAAAGTACGATTTGGATACGCTTCGCTCCAAAATATGGTAAAGTAATTGTGAATAGAAAAAATAAAACATGTTTTCGCAAACGAATTTCTGTGAAAATGTCAGACAATACCTATTTCTGCCATTGATGAATTATATAACTGATGTCATGTCATGTGGTAATTGAAACCTGCGCTGATGTTACGTGCGTTGGTGTTATCTATCATATTATAATTATATTAATTGAGAAATGACAAATTTCACGTGGTATGATAATATCATACCACGTGAAATTTGTCATTTCTTAATTAATAATATAATATTATAAGGCAACGTTTCATAACCAGTATCATATATACATGCACACTTACGATAAAAGAAAATACAAATTGATATTATGTTGCTTTATTGTCGTACTATTACAGCGTTGTTAGAGCGACTTTGTGGAAAAGCCAATGTTCACCTATAATAGGATAGGGAAAAGGACAGTGGGGCGCCAGAAGGAAAAGATGTAGGGGAAGGGGGGGGGGGGGAGGGGGAGGGGGGGGGGGCAGCATTTGACGCATGTTGGAGTTAATGGGATTCTTGATCTTCTTTTATACGCCATTTTCATGGGTCCCTATTACGATGGGGGTGTGGGGTGAGGTGTGCGGGTAATTGTCACCTTGCCCCCCCCCCCCCCCTCCCCACCAACCAAAGATAATACTAAACCAATTTAGCGATGGATGTGATAATGACAAGCTCATTGTAATAATGACTAACGAGCTCCCCATCACAATTACTATATATCAACCGGAGAGCGCCCTTATCAATTATTCACTCTTTTTCACATCCGTTCGCATGTGATACTTAAATTTTCACGATGGAGTGTATACGTAATGGACAAACCGTGACCCACAGCTATAAGGTTGACACTATCCACGTGTGTATCTACACAATGCATATGCATTTAATGTTGCATGATCGAATAATTACTGTTAAAAAACCCCCCTTGTTCTATTCATTTCT
This sequence comes from Echinarachnius parma, assembly GCA_037951105.1. Classification (NCBI taxonomy): domain Eukaryota; kingdom Metazoa; phylum Echinodermata; class Echinoidea; order Clypeasteroida; family Echinarachniidae; genus Echinarachnius; species Echinarachnius parma. The sequence continues at coordinate 182,809 of JBAMJV010003509.1, forward strand.
TCACGTTGCCCTGTAGTTATCCATATTCCAGTAGTTTTTTTGTTATCTTCTTTTCAATTCGTTTGTATTTTGATTGTTATTCAGTGACATGTAAGATCAAAAAAATCAAATAATAACCCCCAAATTTATATACAATGTAGTTATACCCCAAAATAAATGTTAAATATGTTAAACGTAAATCAATCATATCATATCATAATAAGCCAAAAAAGGATAAAATTAATATAAAAGCTCCAAGTGATTTCCTTTGAATTCGACCAAGATGGTGGATCAATTTATTATTTTTTTCATATTGCCCCTAAGCTCGTATTTTTTCCCTCTTTCTAAGCGTCTTACGATAAATTAATAAAACAAACCACAACACATTATCTCAAGCATCCTTTAAAATCAATAGATAGGCCTGATTTGAAGACACTCGATATGGACGTAGCCATTAGTTTTCCGAGATAAGGGAATTTAAAACCGAAAGGGGGTTTTCCCAAATTAATACTTTTTGTACATCAAGAATGATTAATGGTTGTGTATAAAACTCATCATCGCACAGCTGACTAAACTAGACGTTCTGCGTGACACCCCCGTGACACCACCTACATCATACATCATTATTATGTGGTTTGTTAGCCTACCATCGCATGTCGTAAAGGGGCCGTGCCAACCAAATGCAATGTCGTCTTCTGTTTGTCTGTATTAGTGTACACATCAAATATGTGTAAACTGTTCGACCTAAATATATTTTGTATATTTGTAAAAATTTTATCAATTATTTTTCTTCATGGTGCTTAGCCCCCACCTCTTAAAAAAATATCCAGAGTAAAATGCTATTGTTGACTGGTTGTGACACAATCAGTCAATCACTACTCAGTTGACAATTGACAGGGAATGCACATTCGCTCAAGCTGAGTGCCTGCTCACAATATCATCACAAGCATGAATACAATATCAACTCGCACACTTTCAATTTCAATAGCAGTTGCTTTATCAGAAAAGCTCAGCCAACATTAGGACAAGAAAGGCAATGCCTAAGCTAGTGTATGGAAGCATGCAGTGCATGCTATTGTGAGCAAGTTATTGGTACTTTACTGGCCAGTGATTGACAGATGATGTCACAACCAGTCAATAATATAATTTCACTCTGGAGACTTTTTTTTATGAGGTGGGGCTTATAGCAACATGAAGAAAATAATTGATAACATGTTTTAAAATATACAAAACATATTTAGGTCAAACAGTTTACAAATATTGGATGTGTACACTTATATACAGATAAACGTAAGTCAACATACATTTGGTTGGCACAGCCCCTTTAAAGGGATTTAGTTTTTTTTTTACACATGCAAACGTTAATGAAGGGTTGCTAAGATTTCAGTGGTCTTATAATTATGTCCATATGAAGTGATGTGTGAACATTCCATGGTAACTGAATGTCATTTGAATAACGAGTGAATATGTAAAGCGATATTTCTCACTCATTGCACTCACTTTATACACGGTTAAAATCGCCCATGTATACATTTGCGAATCCAAACACTTCAATCGTAAATATAATTCCTTTTTTGAAATAACAAAACAGGAATGTGAAAAAACGGAAACCTTCTCCATGTTTATATTGATAATACGAATACAATGAAGTATTACATGTATAAGAACCGTTAGATTTCTAAAAGTAAGTTTTGTGAATTATGACAGTGTTACTACATCCATTTTACCATCCAAGTGCCACATTTAATTGCATGAATCCACTTGCTCTTGGGGGGGGGGGGGGGGGGGGGGGGTGTTTCACAAAGATTATAAGTTGAACTTAACTCTAAGTTGGACTTAAAAACTATGGAAAGCCATTTGTAGCCTTGGAATAAAATATATCCAAAATAAAAAAAAAGTGCTTTAGACTTTTCAATGATTTGAATCAACATTTTATGCCATTTAAAATAAATTTTTACAAATTTTGTTCAAAGAAACTAACGGCTTTCCATATATAGAGTTAAGTTGAACGTAGGATCGTTGTGAAACACCCACATGGTCTTGTTAATTTAAAGTGTATACAATTTATACAATAAAAAAAGAGTACTATAAATGTAATGATGTCAATTGATGCGATTTAACATAATGGTAAATTCAACCCGTCCTGATAGATATCAACTATTGACCAATGCCAAGTACAAGAAACGCATTGTTTTTTTGTCTTGCAATTTTACAGTTCAGAATAAATGGGTATACAGAATGCATGTTTTGTTTCATACAAAAACAAAATAATACTGTATTCTCCTACATACTATTTAAAAGTTTTTTCACTAGGTAGTACGACAAATCAGCCAATATTTGAGGGTTCTTTCACGATTTTTAACTTCTCAACCGTTCTTAACCATTTTTCTTTTGAGATTCTGCAATCCCCATGAACTTTGTACATAGCCCATTCGGTTCCCGTAAGCCACGGGTTAAAGGATATCCCATAATGAGGTGGATTTTCAGACTAATCACTAGGATACATGTATACATCTTTATTAAGCCCTATTATAATTGTTCACCTGTACCAAGACAATATCAATTATTAATAATGTACCTTCTCCATGAGTTCTTAGATTATCAATGTATGAACTCTTACTAAATTCATCATGTAAACTTACACACAATGTCAATACAGCTACGCTATCTATTGAATTGTTGGGGTTTAACACTTACTCATATTAATGTCGATGTTCATTTTACAGCTAGAAGCAACACGTTCTGATATATAAACAACTTTAAAAGTAGGGTTTACCAAGCAAAAATAAAATAGTCCTCAATCACTCGTGATGATATCCCGACATGCCTGAGTGTTTAAAAATAACCAATTCATTGTAATTGGGAGAGAAAGATTTAGCATTAAATATTTCGCCTGATGGATTTTTAAACTAGCGACTCGATCGATATTATTGAAAAAACTTATATTCATACCATAGATAACTGGGAGATAACTATCAACTAGAGTACTGCATAAAGAGAGTAGCGACATCTATTGTTCACAAAATGGATACAAAATGGCGAAAGGAATTTAAACCACTGCATGCTCAAAGAGGTTCAGTCATAGTTTAGCGCATTGTTGAACTCAGCATTCATGTATGCAGTAACTTAAAACAGCTGTCGCCATTTTTTTATCCATTTGTGCACAACAGTAAGTTGTCGCTACTCTCTTTATGCAGGTACTCTACTATCAACATGTCAGGTGCATTGTGGGCGTTGATATGGTAACTAGACGAATATCCAGCGCTGAAGAATTGCGCTCGACAAGTCTCTGCGTGTAGGTCCCATCCGTGTATGTATATACATTGGTCGGCTTCACCGCATGCTTGGATTTGAATCCGCGACCACCTGATCAGGAGTCACAGCAAATGACCGCTAAAGCCCACCGCACACAGAGCCGACTCGATCCGATCCGACTGGTTTTCAGTCAGGCTAGAGTCGGTTTCGCTAAGTCGGAGCCGATTCAATATGTTGAATCAGCCTCGAATGATCTCCGACTAGCTCTTGACCGGCAAAACACGAGTCCTGAGGCAATGTATATTGAGCTGATCCGTCTGAAAACCAGTCGGATCGGGTCGAGTCGGCTCTGTGTGCGGAGGGCAATAACGGCTTATCGAACTATCAAACTCGCGACTCTACGTTGAATCGAGGAGCTTCAAAAAGATTCCTCGGTCGCATTGGACAACAACATAGTCATGATCCATTAATCACTGTAACCTTTAGGTGTCAGGTTACTATAGTAGTCTAAAATGGACAAACGGTATCCGATGGCATCGTTGGTAGAGTTTCCTTTATACTGCCATATGTACAGCCATATTCTATGTGGAGCAGGAATGCGATTCGCGAACCATTAAAGGGGACCACCAGGCAAAGAACAACACATAATTATATGATTTGGTACCGTTTTGTGATATCAAATATATACACAACATTTTTCAAAGGGTTGTGTAATTCATAAACAAAGCAATTAATTTCCACCACTTACGGAACCACTACTATTTCCTGGTTCCATACAGGTTAAACATTTGCGAGTGCGCCAATGCTATTCACGCGTACGTTTTGAGACAATATAATCCCGGGCGATTCGTTCGCTCTGGACAAATTAGTCTCGTACATTCAGACCGTGCTTTAGAATGGTGATGCGTTTTCCGATTATATATTTTTTTCTGGAAACATATTTGTGTGAACTTGTTGATGGAATGGAATTATATAGATGTTACCTTTCATTTATAAGAATATTATTTTTGGGTGGTGGTACCCTTTAACCACTTCCTTTAAAGTAACCGCGTCGTCAAGTTCGGGTATGTGCACATGGGCAGCGCCATGTCTTACGAACCAGGCGGAATCGTACGTGAGCGCGACACCCGCGCAAATCTATATAACGTAGGTAAGCTTTATAGCGCGCGACGTACGCACAACATGGCGCATCATTCTCTGTGGCAGCGCCATATCTTACGAACCAGGCGGAATCGTACGTGAGCGCGACACCCGCGCCAATCTATATAACGTACGTAAGCTTTATAGCGCGCGACGTACGCACACCATGGCGCCTCCCTGAGAGCATTTAAAAGAGCTCCCTCTGACGCGACGATTCAGTGTCTTTAACCTTGAGGTATCAAGTTAATACAGTCTAAAACGGACGAACGTTATCCTATGGCGTCATTCGTAGAGTTTCCTGCATAGGTACATACTGCAGAAACATATCAGAACGAAGAGGGCCCCGATGGTCATCTGAACGACGGGCCAGACGGGGAAATTGGGCGTGATGTCGTACTTGTCCAAGAAGACCTCTTGAAAGCGCTCGACCATGACCAGGAGTCCCGTGTAGAGGTCGCCGTCCTCGAAGAACTGCCTCGTGTCGTCGTAGATGTCGTCGGTGACAATGGATTTGAGCCTCAGCGACGCCGTGGGTCCGGCCGACGCGTACACCTGCAAGGATGATAACAATATGAATATTGTAGTGATGTTGGTGGTGGTACTACTGATGATGATGATGATGATGATGATGAAGAAGAACTGATGATGATGATGGAGAAATGATGATGATGATGATGATGATGATGATGATGATGATGATGATGATGATGATGATGATGATGATGATGATGATGATAATGATGATGATAAGAACAAGTTAATATTACATGGAAGTTTTTCAAATTTTCATTTCGTTCAAAAGATATTTACGATTGCAGTGTTTGGATGTTACATTATCTACGGGATCTTTTAAGCCGTGTACAAAGTAAGTGCAATGAGTGAGTGAATATCACTTTGCCTTTTCGCTCATTTTTCGGCCCAAAAACATCCAATCAACGTGAAATGTTTACATATTATTTTGTGGACATATACAGTGCGAGTAAAAAAACACGAAACCGGACTTTGATAGCTTATAAATATAAATATTTTAGGGTGGAGGCGCTTTCAAAATAAAGCCATGGAACTTTCAGATGACCTACGACCGACATCGTAAACGAACCGGACATCGACCCACCTTCTTCTCCTTCTTCGACACCACGATGACGACATCGTCGTTGCACTTGCCGAACTGCCACGTTCGCTTCCTCAGGTAGTCGGCGAGGTTCTTCACCGTCACAGGTTCCCTGGAAAAATTTTAAACAGATTTTATAGAAATAAAAAGAAATTAAGACAAAATATACAATACAATACGATATGAGTTCTTCTATAGCGCTAAATACATAACTGTTTCATAGCGCTTCACATACGTAACTACAACATTTAAAAAATATATAAAAACAAATATATAAATGTAGTAAATTGTCAGAATGTCTTACTTTCTTGATTTGATTTGATTTGATTTGATTTGATTTGATTTGATTTGATTTGATTTGATTTGATTTGATTTGATTTGATTTGAATTGTTTTGGGGGTTTATTCATTTCCATACTTTCAACAACATAATATAATATACTAAAACAAGATCGAAATAATATTATTTTGACATTTTCTTGAAGAAGAAAAAAAAAAAGAATTTGCACATTATTTTACAGAATTAATTTGTACAATTGTTCATGGTAATTGTTACATGTATTTATCGTAGTTCTTTACTATGAAATACACCCTGACAAGATGATACTCGGTACACCATTTGTCATTTAACAAAAAACATATTTCGGATGTATACCTTTTAATATAAAAAATATTATTGCATTGTTAAAGATTATTTTCATAATTTGAATCATTATCATCATCATTTGGGCCATCATCATCATCACCATCATCATCATCATTATCATTATCATTATCATAATCATTATCATTATCATCATCATCATCATCATCATCAACAACATCATCATCATCATCATCATCATCATGACCATGTTTACCATTATAATTTAGAAAGCTGATTTATCTCCATTCTTCTACTATACTTACTGCCTCACTACTCATCATTTGCGCCATCTTCATCATCATCATCATCATCACCATCATCATCATCATCATTGTTACCATTAGATAATATAAAAAATATTATTGCATTGTTAAAGATTATTTTCATAATTTGAATCATTATCATCATCATTTGGGCCATTATCATCATCATCACCATCATCATCATTATCATCATTATCATCATTATCATCATTATCATCATCATCATCATCATCATCATGACCATGTTTACCATTAGAATTTAGAAAGCTGAATAATCTCCATTCTTCTACTATACTTACTGCCTCACTACTCATCATTTGCGACATCATCATCATCATCATCATCATCATCATCATCATTATTGTTACCATTAGATAACTTATTTACCTCTATCATATTATAATAATACTATATAGTATTATAATAATACTTACTGCCTTGCAGACGGTAGATAAGGCAATATGGCGATAGATACAGTATAACCTCTAGACGTAGTATTGCATGTTCGCTCGACCCCGCAGTGGCACGGCGTGTTTCTCCGTATATCATCCAGCGCTAGGTCCAGTCTATCCGCTGAAAGACAAGAGTTATTAACAACAAGATTTATAATCTTTATCTTTTGACCTCGTCGTCGTCATTACCGTTATCATAGACGACAACATTATCATCATCATCATCATCATCATTATAATCATGATCAACAATACCATCATTGCCGTCATCATCATCTTCATCGTCATCATTATCATCATCATCATCATCATCATCATCATCATCATCATCGCAATCATCATCATCATCATCATCGCCATCACCATCGCCATCATCATCACCATCATCATCATCATTTTCATCATCATCAATATAGCGATGATTATCTTGATCATCATCATTATCATTATCACCATATCCACCATTTTTAAAAAGGTTACCATCATCATAATCGTCCTATCATCACCATCATCATCATCATCATCATCATCATCATCATCATCATCATCATCATCATCATCATTATCATCATCATCATCCCCATAGTTTACTACAATACCCATTCAAACAACGCTAACAAAAAAGGTCGTTTTAAACTTTCTTTCGCACATTATGTCACCAAAAAGACCAAGTTGGGTGATTTGTTATCTAACTGAGATATGAAGTTCTTAAAGTTTGGTTAAAGGGAATCAATAACTAGGTTTCCACCTGCTCGATGCATTGTCGGGTGGGTAAGGGGGAATCAACAAGGAACAGAAGGAACCCTCTGAAATTGCAAGTAGAAAGTAAAAGGGGTTTAACATGGTTAAAGGGAATTAGTAACATTGTCCAAATGCTCAAAATCCGATTGGAATTATAGTGGTTCCCCCATACATTGTTGTATTCGTATTAACAATAGAATCATGGGACAGGTTTCAGTTTTTTGAATTTGTCTTTCGTTAAAAAGATATTTACGATTGAAGTGTTCAGATGTTTAATTATCCACTGGATCGTCTTAACCATCGTCTTGCATTTCTGCTCATTACTCGGCCATATAACGTCCATTTAACTTGAAATTTTCACACAACACCCAGTGGACATATCAGATAACAACCAGGCATTGTCTCAACCATTCACCACTTTTTGCACGTGTCAACAAAGTTACTAGATCCCTTTACAATTAATTACACGTACCTTCCACTCTAGTGAGGAGCTGGTACGGGTCGCAAAGCCATGAAGGGCGCCCTCCACGTCCGCATAGCTTCACGTCCCTCTGCGGGTTGTGGACAAGCTGGGCGGTTGCTGTCGATGGGGTGACGTAATGGAGAGAGATAAGCCTGCACATCAACATGATGACTTGGGTCCACTGGAAACTCACTTTCATGGTCACATGACCCGCGAATCATCGGGGCCGGCCGCGGCTTGCTAGCATTGTCCTCTCTCAATCTTGTCCGTACACAATGGATGCTCCGCATCCGACACTGCTGTATGTTGTCCCTTGTATTCAAAGTTATATGAATGGTTGTACTAGCTAGATTATAAAAAGCGCACCCATCTAACCACCCCGTCCCACACGTTTATATTCGTGTATGGATGGTAACGTACATTTAACGCGGAAACGTACATTTAACGCTGTAAGTAAGAGTTTTCGTTCCTTGCGCACGTGTGGCTGTACCCGTCTCCTGCAAAAACTAGATACTGATTGCTCCTTGCATGCGTGTGCGTTCAGCAGTTATCGACGTACACAAAGCTGGATAGTCACTGGCGCACTATGTATATTCACGTGTGTTTGGAGCAGACAATAGCTAGAGTTGCTAACAGGTGGAATCTCACGAACGATGTCATTTAGGCTTCCTGTTCCCGATCCTTCAAAGAGCTTTTGAATAGAAGAGCGATCGATGGAATATCTAGACAATTAAAGCAGGGTTTACCAATCCTCTCAACATTGGCATGTTCACCCGGGTCTCTAATATGGCCTATATGTTATTATAGAACACTGGCGAAGTCTGGCGTCTGCATGCAAAATATACCAACGAAATAAACAATTCTGCATCCATATATTTATTGATTTAGAGTTTTAGGCATCATGTCAGTGTTGGTACCTTTTTTTTTAACGGTCCAAGTTTACCCCAAAACGAATTCAATATCAACTTCAAGCTTCTTCCCCTTCAGTAAAAAAAACAAATGTATATGTTTATGCTTGGTGTAATACAATCAGCCAGAGGTTAAACTCGCGACGTTTATTTGGCTAGGTTTGTAGTGAGTCCATGAAGGTTCCCGTAAGTCTTTCTTCACATTTCAATCACTTAGTCCGATCTAATCCATGGTTCAATTGATATGATGAGATACCGACAGTAATGACATCATGTTAGTCCGGTAAAACAGCCTGATGATATGTTGGCTTTCAGACTTGAGTGTCGAGATGTCACGACATCGTTCACTCTTTATATACCATCTTTGGCGTATAGGCACCTGCATTAGGATGAAGAAAAAAAATACAAACAATATTTACATTAAGGTACATAGGCTTTTCGGTATATAAATAAATTCTCATGAAGAATACCTCACGAGTTAATTAAAGAACGGATAAGGCAGATTATATTCCTGGTACAGAAAGTATGATTAATTTAGCTTTAACAACAATTTCATGAAGAGTTTTTGATTTATGATTGTATTGTCATGGTTCTATGTATAGATTAAATGAATTGAAGTATAAAAATATATTATTCTGACATGAATAGAGTGAATATAATTATGATCTATACTGAGAAAAATATAAGATAAATTCGTTTACGGAATATAAAGCCTATTATAAAACCGATGAAAACACTTCACTCTGTGTCTCATTACGGACAAGGAGGCACTTAATGGTTACAACTTTTACAGATTGATATGCAATGATGGGATTGTTGTATTTAATGTAGCACATTTCAGACGTTTATCACCAAATTCGTCAAAAGTACCCGAATGTATGTGATCATAATTCATATTCACATATCCTCTGACAAAATAAATTACAATTAATAACAAAGTTCCTTTTGTTAGCGTTCCTGTTTACATCCTCATAATTTGAACATGAAACACAGACAAAATAAAAAAAACGTATTTATTGTTACATTTGTCTTAAATATGTCATGTATAATTATCTAATGATTACTGAATAAAAGACGTATTTTTGTTATATTTGTTTTTAATGTGTCATGTATAATTATTTAATGATTACTGAATAAAAGACGTATTTTTGTTACATTTGTTTTTAATGTGTCATGTATAATTATTTAATGATTACAGAATTGTCGATTGGAGAATTCATCCCGTTGAAACAAAATAATAAACTCGAACATAAACTAAACAGTGAAAGGAATTACATGTTTCTGTATTGAAGATGAACTTGTACCACATCCTGCTTATAATTATTTTAACATAAAGCCGTGATTTGGCCATTACCAATGCTGCTGGCAACGTTGCCATAGTTACCGAATCACATCACCGTTCATCCAAGGTGAACATGTTTACGCGATGATTTTAATTTGTATATTCTAGTCATGTCGATGTTTGTGTGTTTATGCGTGGGTCTCTGTGTGTGTGTGTGTTTGTGTGCGCGCGCGCGTGTGTATACGGTATGTGTTTTGTTGGGTGTGGAGGTGTGTGTGTGTGCATAGGCGTACCCAGGGGTGGGGTGGGGGGGGGGGTAATTGGGTGGTTCAAACTCCCCCCCCCCCCTTTGATACTTGGTCTCGGTCTCGAAAATTTTGAAAGTACTTCACAGCAAAACAAAATTAAAAAACTTTTTAAACAGCCAAAAACGCTGTATAAGCTGGTCCCTCTAACAACATTGTTTAAAATTTTGAACAACCAAGCCGGTCCCTCTAACAACATTGTTTAAAATTTTGAACAACCAAGATAGGCTATCTTGGTTGTTTTTTTGTTTTTGTTTTTTGCTGTGTTGGTCTCTGCTTGGACTTTTTTACAAAATAACCCCCTAAATTTACAAAATCCTGGGTACGCCACTGTGTGTGTGTGTGTGTGTGTGTGTGCGCGCGTGTGTGTGTGTGTGTGCGCGCGCGTGTGTATGTATGTGTGTGTGTGTGTGTGTGTGTGTGTGTGTGTGTGTGTGTCGGTGGGTGTGTGTCTATGGGTGTGCGCGTGCGTACTGTGTATGAGTGTTTTTACATAACGCATGTATAAACAATTGTGTGTGTGTGTGTGAATGTGCCTGTTAGTGGTTTACTTTGATATAATAATCATCAAGCCCCCAAACATTGGTTATAATTATACTTAAAGATTGTCAGGCGTGGAAATATAGAGGGCGGTGCGAACATTCGTAAGTAGGCCAGTTTGTACGTACTACCTGACACTGAGGCAGTGTGTATTTCGCACCATGCGCGAGGCGTTCACAAGATGGCACCGCGCGTCTGATTTTTTACAAATCTGAATCACCTGAAATGAGCAAGAATTTGCCATTCTTATAAGAAAAGCTACCCCGCGGTTCGAACATTCGAATCTATGCTACTTTTGAGCGCACTATACACAATGTGTATTTCGCACCGTGTGTAAGGCGTTCGTTTGCAAGATGACACCACGCGTCTGATTGTAATACGAATCCGAAACAATGCATTCGGATCCAAACAACAAGAAGCATGATACTGAAATGTATCATTAGATACAGACATAAGACTAATGTTTACCATCTATGGCAGGGACGATTTTTGTCCCCGCTTTCGATTGATTGCTCGAGGGATTGTACGCCGTACACGCTCAACCGTTATTATAACAACAACGATATAATGTTACTGCTTTAGCATCTTAATTATCGGCGCATATTTGTCCTGTATGTGCACGCATGTCTCCGTTCAAAGACTTCAAAACTCGGTTCATATTGAAAATTCCAGGCCTTTCCAAACACAAAGAAAAACAAACCAGACATATTTTTCTAAGACTGATGCCGAGTCCCAAAACAACATTAGTGATGTGAGTTCACATGAACAGGGAAAGCACCGTTCCACCCGACGATCGATAAGAAAAGGAGGAAAAACTAATAGCGCATACAATAATGTACTTCAGGCTTGAAAATAAAAATGTAGAAACCACAGAAAGATTAAAATAACTCGAATATAAACATGAACGCAAATTCTAACGAAATCAAACAAGTTTTGTCGTTTTTTTTTCTCTCCAGAAATGAGGTCTGGTTCGCTTTTGTAACAATTTAATAATACTTTTCAACCTTTTTTGGTACATTACATACAAACGGTCAACGAATATATGTGCCTCATCCTGTCCTTGCGTGTGTTTGTTTGCCCGATGCAGCTTGTCTGAGTTCAATAAACCCGCTCCCTTAACCCTCTGAGTAAAACATTATAGTGCGAGAATCCACTTGGGTACGTTCTTTTGCACAAGTTGACATGAATAGCTTAAAATCCATTCATAAAAAATGCAATTAAAGAAGATCAGTAAGAATGTATATATATTATCAGTCATTCATCACATAAATATATTGTATGCATTTAGGGAAAGCAAATCAGCAGATCTATTTAATTTATTTATTATTTTGACTTGAGTCGAATATGGCACGTAAAGTGTTAATAATGGAAAACAAACCAGCATATGGTTGACTCACCCTTGATATAATAAGCTTAGAATTTACAATTTTGTTCTTTAAATCCAGCAAAGTTTTCATACGATTCGTCCACCAAAAAAATAAAAATAAATATAAGCATTAATTTCCGACGGCTGCAACTTCCCCAATGCACGTGTCCTCTACCATCCGTCCGAACTGGTCCTAAAGGTAGCTCGAAATTGGCAGTTTGTCTTTACCTCCAGCAAATTTTCGTATGATTCGTCCACAAAAATAATATATACAAGCATTCATTTCCGACGACTGCACCTTCCCACGTGTAAATTTCCTCTACCATTAATTGTGTCCACTCTGATCTTGAAGTTAGCTCAAAATTTGGTACATTTTGTCTTTAAATCCAGCCAACTTTGATATGATTCGTCCGCAAAAATATACAAAAGCATTCTTTTCCGACGACTGCACCTTCCCACAAGAACGTTTCTTCTCGACGATTCCCATTGTCCACGCTGATGCTAATTTCACATAATATAAAATGTACTCTGCATGCGTGCATGAGACATCAGTTGCTTGTTCCACGGTATAATTGCTGACTCTATTTCGCACATGGAGAACAATAATGATTATTAGACACCAGTTCAAATCAACGGTGTGAAGTGACATTACGTAGAGGTGTCGTATCAGCGATTGTTAGCAAAGTAATTATAATTGGCGCTTGGAATTTTTGTTTGCAACAGACGGAGCTAGGTTCGGGCATCCCTGGAAGTCAAGGGGCTTACTGCGTGGGTTTGGGTTGGAGTGAGGTTTTATTTCCTGCTTTTCATCTGGTAAGCAAGACCCCCCCCCCCCCCCCCCCCCCTCTGCCACCAACAAAAACAACAACACCACCGACACCACCACTGCCACCACCACCAACAACAAAAACAACAACACGAACAACAGCAACAACAACATCATGATCAGCAACAACAGCAATAACAACAGTAACAACAACAACAACAAACACACCACCACCACCAATAACAACAACAACAGCAGCAACAACAACAACAACAACAACAACATCATCACCACCACCACCACCACCAGGAAAGGCCTGTCATGATTTTGCTCGAATACGTGGTGATTTTTTTCCCGAATAAGTTTCATCGACTCTTCAAAAAACATTTAGGGGGTAAATAAAAGGCTCGCAAGATTTGCAGCCCCCAACTTCCTGCCTTAACTGTACATGGCGGAGCTATATATCTCACACCGTTTCAAAATGATATATAACGTGAACTTAAATAACTTTTAACACGCTATCGCTCAGCCAGCAACAGATGTTCACAACTATTATAGAACAAGGTCGTCCGGAACTCGGTTCGCATGCAGGCGACATATTACATTATATTCTTCTACATCAGTAAATGTCACACGCGGGACTGAAGTGAAAAGGTCGGATCGATTTATCAACTGCGCCATAATGCAGCAGCAGACAATCACGGTCCAAAGTCACTACCAAACAAAATCAAAATCGATGACAAGCTTTATTATTTAATAGAAATTTAACCTATTTAAGCAATGGCGTAATCACTACGATAAAAGAAATAAAGAAAAAAGGTGATTCGAATGGGTAAATCAGCGGCGTGGTGCCTTCTTTGTTAAAGGGATAGTTGAGTATTGGTACTTCTCGAAATGCCCCTTGACACTAAATTGGTTGATTTTAATTCCATTTTAAAGTTTCTTGAATAAGACATGTAAAATTAGAATCATTCCCTTTCAAATGCTCTCATAGTTAGAACAATTTGATTTCAAGATATTTTATTCATAGTCTACCGGCCGGGGGACATTTTTGACTTTTTTAGAAAATCGTGTTTTGGAGGTCAAACCGTTCACACTAGAGATTCGCACTGTGATTTGAGTGCATTATCGTGATTAGAAAACACCTATACGGACCACGATTCTAGTTTGGCGATTCGTGATTCTAGTTTGCTTTCACACGGTCAAAAATACTGTGATTGGAGTGAAAAATGATTCCAATCGTGATTGCAATCACGACTTGGCAGACGTGTGAAACCCCCCTCAGTGAGTGTCATGTAGGTGCGCGTGCACGAACTAGCCTAGTTATTAAATGGGGGAACCACTGTGTTTTATCATTTTGAACAGTGCCCTCTCTATTCCACGCATGGTGATCTTTAAAACATTTTTTAAATGTAAAATTACGCTACCTGGTTAACAAGTGCGATGAAGAACTTAATTTAATAGGAACTTGATTTTGATCTAATTAATTAAGGAGACACGAACGAACGAACTTGTCTTAGTGAATATAGACCACACAAGAATAACGATGGCGCAATGTTAGTCACCATGACCCGGATGTGAATTTGTGAAGATTGAGAAAACGTGTGAAATAAACTTTGCAATTAGTAGCCAGCGTAGGGCGGAGCTGGTAAAGCCGCCCCCCCCCCCGTCTCCGCTTGAAGAACAACAATAGAAAATCATGAATATCGATGGAGAGTTAACGACAAAAAAAAACTTATTAAAGGGAGTATAACACATTTGCATCCACCAAACCAGCTGGGAAAACAAATCTTGTAACTTGTGGGCCTGAATAAAGCTCTTAACGGACACATTCTACAGTTTAAGTTAGTTGTCAATTTTTGATCAGGTATAAGAGAGAAATCGCATTAGGGATGCAAGTGCTATTGCCTTTGACATCCAATGTACATAAGCTCCCCCTGTTTTTCATCCTTAAAGCCCCCCCCCCCCCCCCCCACACACACACCTAGTTTTACTCCAATACGCCCCCCTTCCCCCCGTATGACAATTCTTGACTGCGCCACTGACCAAACACATAAGACAAATCAACTATTATATTAGCATCTAGCAAGCTCGATCAATACCATTTAACATCACCGCCCTTACATTTTGCGCGCAAACATGTATTTTATGAATCGATCGCAAAATTACATGGCCACTGCACAGTCACAACAGATAGAAATTACGGGTGTGTTCATCTCTTCCCATTTCGCCCATAGCCATTGCGGTTCAGGATAAGATTTAGCTAGTGAAAATGATTGGCGTAAAAACACGTTAATGTTGGCTGACAAGAAAACTACCTAAAAATTGTGTTTTACTGTATCTAAGGTAGATTTTCATGAAGATTACTAATAAAAACATATTTTCCGCGTCGGAAAACCAGTAAAATAAAAAAAACAAAAATCAACTTTTGAATTCACTTTAGTAATCCCGGTAAAAAAAATTGAGTCCGGGCGAAGAAAATTGACGTCATCTTTGTGACGTCACATGCATGGCAATCGCAGTATAGCTCGGTCATAGACGTACACGTTGAGATGCAATACTCACGTTGACAGAGAGATATTATTCCGATTTTTTTTTCAATATTTGCAAACACTCGGATGTGTTGCTGCAAGCTGCTATAATTCATTTCTTAGGAATTTTCAGTTAAGCCTCAATTTACAAGCAAAAACGAGTTTGTTTTACAAGCAAATCATAGGCTCTACATGTAAACCATGCACATTCCTCCGTGTTGCGGTCTGCTTGTGATGTCATGATCCGGGTTGCACGTGCGCACATTCCCGCTCCGCTATAAAATTACTTTTTTTAGCAGTATGTGAAAACAAGCAAAAAAGTTGCATGAAATTTACCTTTCTTGCCCAACTTAAAGATTTTTTTGAAAAAAAGAGTATGTATAATCAATATAGGCACATATTTAAAGCTATAAACCTGAATCAAAGCCAGGATTTCACCATACCTTTAAACACCGCTGAAATTTGGCTTAACGAGCGAAGGTAAACGCACCAAAGCAATGCTAATGAGCGTCATGTAGTGGTGTATGGCTAGGAGCTACGCCCCCCCTCGCGGGTGGGGGGGGGGGGGGGGGTGGGGGGTGGAGATTGAAGGAGGGTACATAGGAGACGATATACGAGCCACTATAATGTTCCCATATCGCCAGCCAATACAATTTGCGCATACGATGTTTATAATATTAATCTTAATTTAATAACAATTATGATAGCATTTATGCATGTACTAACATAATAATAATAATGTACAATATAAATGTTTACTTCTACTACTTCTACTACTACTACTACTACTACTACTACTACTACTACTACTACTACTAACTACTACTACTACTACTACTACTACTACTACTACTACTACTACTACTCCTACTACTACTATACTACTACTACTACTACTACTACTACTACTACTACTACTACTACTACTACTACTACTACTACTACTACTACTACTACTACTACTACTACTACTACTACTACTACTACTACTACTACTACTACTACTACTACTACTACTACTACTACTACTACTACTACTACTACTACTATAATGCTATATATTACTGATAATAATTATAATGAGAAGAATAAAATATCGGTCCTTGATGTGCTATTCCCATCATAATTGCAATCTTGGTTATTACATAAATGCAAATTACACCCGAGCAAATTAATACTGTCATCTGTCACCTATTCATTTGGTTACAGTCCGTTATTCCGAAGGTTCGTTATTCCGAAGGTTCAGTTATTCCGAAGGTTCGTTATTCCGAAGGTTCGTTATTCCGAGGGTTCGTTATTCCGAAGGTTCGCTATTCCTAAAACGAAATCAGGTTCGTTATTCCGAAGGTTCGTTTATCCGAAAAAGAAATCGGGTTCGTTATTCCGAAGTTTCGTTATTCCGAAGGTTCATTAGTCCGAAAATAAAATAGGGTTCGTTAATCCGAAAATTAAATCTGTTTTTTTTTTAAATAATACTATAATTTGTGTTTTGTTTATTTAATTTACAGCCTTTATTAAGCATACCCCTCCCCCTTTCCCTCCCCTGGCCAGACCATCAAAACATTTACGTTTATTTTATCTCTTTATATGAAATTATAGCATTATAACAAACCCAAATTTTTTCGGATTAACGAACCCGATTTCATTTTAGGAATAGCGAACCTTCGGAATAACGAACCCTCGGAATAACGAACCTTCGGAATAACGAACCCGATTTTATTTTCGGACTAACGAACCTTCGGAATAACGAACCTGATTTCATTTTAGGAATAGCGAACCTTCGGAATAACAAACCCTCGGAATAACGAACCTTCGGAATAATGCAACAAATGTTCGGATTAACGAATCCTATTTCATTTTAGGATTAACGAACCCTCAGGTATACGAAATTTGCGTGTTCGGAATAACGAACCTTGGGAATAAAGAACCTTCGGAATAACGAACCTTCGGAATAACGAAGCGCACCCATTCATTTGAATTCACTTGAATTGCAGCGAAAAGCAAATACATGTTATAGGGAAAAAAATAAAACTTTGTATAAACAATACGAAACATAATATGTTATGAGATTAAGTAGAGCGGTGGGATTTCGGTTCGTAGAAAGCAGCTTATGGCATAACCATAAAGCCAACACGATATGATAACTATAAAACGGTAACCGGTTGTGTGGCCTACACTCATTCTGTGTACGAGCAAGGGATAGTACAGTCTTAGTCACACATAATTTTATTAACTAAAACTTGTATAAGTTTTCATCGAAAACTAACAAATCATAATTGGTCACGATGTCACGATATGATAACTAAACGGCAACCTGTTGTGTGGCCTACAATCATTCTGTGTACGAGCAACGTCAAAGTTAATGGGATAGTACAGTTCTGGTCACACATAATTTTATTAGCTAAAACTTGTATCAGTTTTCATCAAAAAACTAACAAATCATAATTGGTCACGATGTCACGATATGATAACTAAACGGCAACCGGTTACGTGGCCTACACTCATTCTATGTACCATCAAACTCAAAGTCAAAGTCAAACATAACAATTAACTAAAACTTGTATAAGTTTTCATCAAAAACTAACAAATCATAACGGATCACAATGATGCTTGAATGGTTACAGTGAAACACATAAACGCTGTGTAGGATTTGGATTAGGGGTGTAAACATTAGGGTTAGGGGGTTGTGATAATTGTAATAGGGTTGGGGTTAAAACAAATTTTGTTATTCAATCCATTCTATTCAATTAGATTCAATCGAGGTTTTTTCAAAAATAACTTCATCGCAGCCAATGCTGAATTTACATATTCATTTACAGCGTAAAATACTTGCTTATGATTTACATACAGTCATGTACATTATACATCCAAATACAAACATAATAAATCAACATAATCATAATATAACTCCGTATAACATCATAAAGCTATACACAATCAGATTATCTATTACGAATCATTTGGAATAAGAGCAAAACATAACAGGGAGCTGTTTTTTTGAAATATATTCGTTTTACGATTTCATTGATAATATTTTAGGTTCGTGGCAGTGTTAATGAAATATCAGGAATGATGTAATACACCAAATGAATGGGACGTATACCAAATGGGTGCAAACCAAGACATCATAAACCCACTGAATTGCCCCTGGAACCGTGTCCAAAGTGCGTCTCTATGCATTAAATATGACAGGTATATAAATTAATATCTTCCTTCCCTTACATGTTCTGTTCTATTATATTAACGAAGACAAACAATAATATATTTCTGCATAATAATAATAATAAATTGTGCGCGGCAGTGGGTAATATTGGATTGGGATATTTGGTTTTTATGAGTGTGAATTAAGAAAACAATTATTATATCAATTTTATGTACACGTAAAATGTATCTTCATATTTTACAACCAGAGTAGTTAATTGAAGCCTGCTTATAAACACTGTACCATTTACTCACATTTTCTGTCTAATTTTCTAGTTCTCAATCCACAATATATATACACAAAGGCTAGAGCGGGCATAATGACTGGATAATGCTAATTACCATTTTTCAATATTATTAGGACTGGAATATACAAACCACACATTTCATTTTGTTATGTTTTCCTTTGCGGTGTAGGGGGGGGGGGGGGGGGAGGGGTTGAGAATATAAACTATTTTGTCAACATGATCATACCATATACAGTGCATGTATGTTACGGAGATTTCCAGGATGATGACCCTGTTAATACCCGATTAAAAAACACTCTACAGTTAAGTTTGTAAATACATCGCCAACGGATGTTTTTTAAATTTGTTTTTCATGGGAGGGATGTTGCTGGGAAACCCCCTTCTTCATATGTTGTTAACAAACTAAGCATTACAAGCAAACGATGTACAGTTCAGTATGTTACTATAATTAGCACATGTTGACCTCGTAAACAACATTAACGAATATTTATCATTT